>JANEHK010000064.1:2751707-2786418 GCA_025960845.1 Tachycineta bicolor
CTCCTCCATCTGCCCTGGTAGAAGACCTGGGAAAAGAAGCTTAGGAGGGAGGACTTTTTCACTCCAGCTCTTTTTATGTTCCCTACTTACTCATATTCTTTATAGATCCACTCACGGGGTGCAACTCAAAAGAAATTTTCTATGTTGGAAAGCAGTGCTTCTGGAAAGTGACTATGTTGGCGCACCTAGAATTGCTGCAGGGGTGGGTTGTATCTCTGGCAATGTCCTCCAGGTGAAGGCAGCGGATGGCACAGTTGTGGGCATCTGGATGTGCTTAGCCCTGCAGTGATCCCACAGCAGGCTTAATATGGGACAAGGGGGCAGGGGACTACTCGCTGCTTTCACTGATGTCCCACACTAGGTCCTTTCAACACCTTAACTCAAATGTTTCCTATGAACTGAGAGAAAACTACAGTACTAGCAAGCGTCACTCTGACTTGTAGTCAGATCCAGCACAGCAGCTGTCCCAGAAGAGTAGAATCAGAAGGAGAGCAAATTCACAGGGTACCAAATAAATGTGCAATCAATGTTAAAGTACAGTTACCTGGCCAACGTAAAATCTTAATTGCCAGAAAATGGAAGCCCCTCTACAGTGTGACATAAGCTAAGAAAATTCAAAATGTCTCAATTTTCTGGGTTTGAGAGTCCATTGTCATGAAAGACTTACATTTGCCAGTCAGTTGTACTGAAGAGAATTTTAGAACGTGTCTTGAAGAACAACAGAGGAGCTCCAGAGAAGTACTACTACTGAGACACATTTAAAAATGGGTTTTGATTGCTTTTGAGTATGTCTACCCTGAAGTTCGTTTTTTAGCACTGCTGATGTAATGGTCTCAATATTTACAGAAAATTATATTATTTTCTATTAGGTGCACAGATCTAAATAGATGATACCACTTTGGTTTCTGACTCCACCTCCCCATCACGTTTCATCACATTTGATCTCTTTTGCAAACAGATAATCTAATATCTGAGACAAACAAACTTTCCACAGCATTGCAGAGAGGGTGTCACAGCTGTTATGGCCTCAGCCAGACAATGAGAGTTTTACCTCTCCCTACAGCTCTGACCTCACTTCTATGCACAGAAGATTTTTTAGGAATCAAACTTGATCTCTCTAATCTCTCTGATCTCTCTGTTGCAACCTTGGCTGGACACAAAAAATTCCTACATGAAAATCAAACTCTAGTTATTAATATTAGCTCCAAATATCTTCAGAACTGGTTGCCCAAGATAACAGCCAGTCTCTTACTGTGATCTACAAGATATACCATCTGCTACACTTAAACTAAAAATGCCTTGATTAAAGAAATGGCAGAAAAATCTTGCTAATTAATGAATAATAATTGAAATTTGTATTGCCTGCAGTTTACCAACAGTGCCCTTCTGTCTTTCTCTTTTTTTTAAAGTTCTTACCTACATTTTATTACAAATCCCTTTACTCTTGCATACCAGCTCCTTGCTCACTAGTTTTGTGTATTATAGTAATTCCCAAGATTTTGCATGTTATTTTTTCTCAGCCATTTTCCCTTTCACAATCTTCCTTCTTACTGTAGTCCACCAACTTATACTGATGGATTTGTGCATTTAGAGAGAAAATTAAAATGCATTTCGAATAAAAAAGAACTGAGAGGGAGAGGGAGAGGGAGAGGGAGAGGGAGAGGGAGAGAGCAGTTTCTATGACAGACTTCTCTCATGATCTCAGGAATACTCCTACTTTCCTTCACATTGTCATACCTAACAAAACCCCATTTGAGCCAGGTCATCCCTTATGATATGGAATTCTAACTGACAGGAGCCTCAGTACATGAGTTTCTGTAACAGGAACACCATACTATTTTTTGCACTGCGAATTCTTGTGATGTGATGGTGCATCAAGCAGTTCTTCACTGCATGCCATTGCTACCATGTTTCATAAGTGAAAAGGACTCCAAACATGAATAGCAGATGGTTGTAAATAGATAAACCAAAGCTTTGTGGAAATCAGAATAATTTCAACATTATTTGGCATGAAACATGATGCTTATCTAATATGAATCAAAAGCAATGCCAATAAGCCACCTTACCACAGGAAATAACATTCTTACACTTGTATTTTATTTGATCATGCCTAGTGACTCTCAATATCACTCCAACAAATGTTAAAGTTTACAAATGGTCAAAGGGAACATTCTCCTCTGATACAGTGACCTGCCCTGAAAGTGTACTTTTATCAGCTAATTTCATGAAATAGTCAATGGAGCAGAAAGGACCCACACCTCTCAAAATTTATGTATTGGGTGTTTACGTTGCAAGGTTCCAAGAATCACCTTCATGCATCATGATCCAATGTACACAAAGGCAAAATGTCCAATGGTTGCTAGACTACTGAGTGTAACTGCTCAGGACAGAACTATCCATCATGGATGGACCTTTTTAAAATTTTGCTTACAGTCTCAGGTGAAATTAACAGCAAAGCAAAGGTCATAAAATAATTTAAAGACAGTGCTACTGCTGTAAAATGAGACCCCCATTAGGGATTGGGCAACAATTTGATTTTATTTGCTGATCAGAAAACTACTCAATGGAGTGCTTCATTTGAATCCTCAAATGAGGATTGCCCCTTTTGAAATGGCAATTGGCACTCATTGCTCTTCCCCCTTCAGTAGTCCTACTGCAGATGGGTTCTCTGACAGTCCAGGTCTGCAAGGACTGGTTTTCAGTTGCTTACCAACCTCTGTCTCTATAGCCACTATCCTGAATGCCCACCTGAATCCCTTTGGGTCTTTTAAATGCCAATTTCAGAGGAAGTCTATGCCCAAAATACATGGGGCCTCAGGGCCAGTCACAATAGAGTGTTTCTTCCACTCATTTCCAGTCAGGCTCACGTCAGCTTCCACCACAGTAAAATCTGATCCCTCTGTCACGCCAGCAATAGAAACAGATTCTGTCCCTACATGTCTTGACGGGATTAATGTTCACAGCACACCAGTGTCAACCAAGGCTTCATATTTTCAGAGTTCTGATGTGCCAGGCCAAAAAATACACACAGTTCAAAAACCACTGTTTTCCCTAACCTCTACTTGGCTAGAGGCAGGGCCCCTCTAAGCCTGGTTATCCTTATGTCCCTGGGCAACTGGAGCTGCTTCCTTTTTGGTGGAACTTCCTCTTTGAATCTTGCCTTCCCATAATTCATGCAGCTGTTGTGCTAGAGCAGCAGTAGATTTTCCATCCCATCTCCTCATGTCTTTCCCACCATCAAGCAGAAGGAACTACAGCTCAGTTTGTGGGGTGCACATTTTCTCCCTATCTGGAGGACACCTGCGTTTGGTACCAGAACCTCTGATGTGTAATGCAGAGATTTGGAAAATGTCCTCTTTAATCTCTCTAATCTCCTCTCTGAGTGGATTGTGGTTCTTATATTGTGTATCTTGTCTTCTAATTTCTGCATATGCATTTCCACAGCTGCAATTCTCGCATGTGTTGGACCATGCACGGTATCTGCATATGCTCGGAGCCTCTTTGCCATATCAAGCACAGTCTCCTCCATGTCATCCCACTTCTTTATTGCTAAAGCAGAAGATTATTCTTGTGGCCCAAGTCGTACAAGTTTTCGCCACATCACTGGTGTACATGGTACCAGGTCAGGGTTCCTAGTGTTTCTGAGTTCCTAGTGTATCTGAGAAGACAATCTCCACCACTGCCATTTCTCTCAAGCGCTGAATCACTTATTCAATGGTTTTCCACTGGATTTGCTGCATGTAGAGATCATCGGCACACAGATATCTTTGTGCCACACTTCCCAGGACCCGTTCCCAGAGACTGCAAGAGTGAGCCTCCTTCTTAATTTCTTGGTCGATAACCGGATCAAGTGACAGGGATCCTAAATGCCTTGCTTCAGTGCCATCCAGCATTGCAGCCTCGACTGCAGCATCTCAGAGATGGACTAACCAACTAATTATAGGTTCATCAGGTCATCAAGTGTAATCCTTTCTTGGGCCACAAAGGTCCTTCAGGGAAAAGGACTCAGTAGTATCTCCTGATCTAGTGTCAGTTACTTTGGCTTCTGATTTTATGTCAGGAGGCATTGAGGGTCCTTCTCCTGCATCATCATCATCATCATCATCATCCACTTCTCTTATCTGTGCGCTTTCCACTCCTCATGCTAGTAGCAACAACCATTGGTTGAGGCTTGCTGTCTATTTTAGTTGCTGGCTTAGGCTCACTGATTTAGCTACTGGTTTAGCTGCAGCCTGAGTAGCTGGGGTGTTGGCTGCAACCTGAGTGACTGGGGTAGCTGCAGATTTATCTCCCTGCCTCCTTGCCTATATCTGCTACAAGAAAAGAGTAAATAATTCTAGTAGTCACTCAAACTATTACACATAATTTGGAAAACAGAAATTTGTGAACATGAAACCACTACAATGCTCCTTTCCCTTTTTGGGAAAAGAAGGCATTGCTGTTTATTTCTTCATTCCTCTGAACTTAAGCTGTTTACAGAGTTTACAGAGTGATGTCTTACTCCAACTAATACCACATACCTTAGAAGAAGAGTAAGTTCAAAGGTGTGATATGAATACCAAGTTCAGCACCAGGAAATAAGATGTTTCTTTCTCTTACAAGATCTTGAAATGGAAGAGTCAATCTGATGGTGGCTTAGAAATACAAAGATCTGCTAGAACTTTTCCACATGGACAATGAAAAAAACCCATACTAATTTGCTTTTGTACAACAGCCCAAGACCATAAACATATCTTAATTTTTAGCAGGGATTACAAAGAAAATTAAATGTGTTTCATCCTTGCCTTGCAACAGCTTTTGAAACCACACAGGCCAACTCCACCTCAAACTGACTGCAGGGTAAGTTCTCAAGTCATCTCTTTAGAGCTCTAAAAGATTCTAAATAATTTGTGGAAAAGAGAGGGCAAAATAATGCTGCCAAACACCATTCTGTTTCTCTATAAATGGCTGGCCAAGCATAATATTCAGGGCTGGAGAACTCTTATAGAAATCATTCAACAGTCTTTAAGAATGCCTCAAAACTAGGAAAAGGCTCAAGTGTTCTCCATTTTTAGGCATTAGTAATGCAGCCAGAAGCATAAAGATCTGCTAGATCATGTCAAAAGAAGATCAATTAAGCATCTAGAAAGAGTCTAGAACACAAGTATTATGAGAGTTGGTTGAAGTAGCGGAAGATATTTAGCTTGGAGAAAAGGAGGCTCAGGGAAGTATTTATCACTCTCTCCATCTTCCAGAAAGGAGGGTGTAGACAGGTGGCGTTGGCCTCTTCTCCCATGAAATTAGTGATGGGACGAGGAGAATTTGCCTCAAGATGCACCACAGGAGATACAGTGTGAATACTAGGAGAAATTTCTTCACTGAAAGAATAGTTAATCACTGGAACAGGTTGCCCAGGGAGGTGGTAGAGCCACCATTCCTGGAGATATTTGAAAGACATGCAGATATGGCATTGAGGGATGTGGTTTAGTGGCGGACATAGAAGTGTTGTTTTAATGCTTGGACTCAATGATCTCAAAGCTCTTTCCCAACCTAAATGATTCTTTGATTCTAAGCTTCTATGGAACAATTCTGTTATTTTTGAAGAAATTTTGAACAGATACATGAGTGCCTGTTATATAACTTATGGACAGTAGTGTGTAAAGAGACCTATTGATTTTGTGGGGCAACAGGAAAGAAAGAATCCAAAATACACAGCTGAGGAAAGAAAGCAACCATAGACAAAAGATTAATGACCTTCAAAGGAGAGTATAATGGAGAGAAGAGTATAATGGAGAGAAGAGTTGTCCTCTTTGCTCTGAACAGGAAAGAAATGAAAATTTTCAGACAGAAAAGTAATATTCAGGTGAGCTGGACTTCCTGCAGATTCTTAAAATGTCATAGCAAAACTCACATGGGCTCTAGAAAGACTGTGGGTCTTTAGTGTTGTCTTCTACTGTATATGGCCTTCATCATGCTGTGAAAGAAACTCTATCAATATCTTTCTACTGTTAACAGCATTTAAAGTCAGGATAACTTTCTAATCTCGCATGTGAGGGTGAACTAGATCCATATATGCATAGTCCAATTTATGGTGATATTTATTACTGAAGACAAAATAATAAAGTCACGTAGCATAGCTCTAAATCCATTATAGACCCCAAGAAACAAAAAACCCTGTCTCTGTTCTCTACTCTGTGTGTTACTGAGGTAAATTGATGACTCCCACACAATAATACAAGTCACCAGTGCAGTCA
This sequence comes from Tachycineta bicolor, assembly GCA_025960845.1. NCBI lineage: Eukaryota > Metazoa > Chordata > Aves > Passeriformes > Hirundinidae > Tachycineta > Tachycineta bicolor. Next base: position 2,757,941 of record JANEHK010000064.1, read on the forward strand.
GCTTATCAGTAATTAGCCTTGCACAGCCATAAAATAAAAAGAAAATTAATTTGTGAGTTTTAAAGGTTCTGTTCTCTTGGGGACAAACGGTCTCAGTGTTTGGGGATGTGCGTGACTTACAGAGTCATCTTAATGCTCAAGGGAGTGAAGACTTTCCTTATACTTTACTGAAAAGACAAACTGATAGACTGTTTGGGACAGAGGGAACCCCAGATTTAAATTTCCAGATGGCTTGTCAAACTCCCTGTCATATGTTCTCTAGGGATAACACCTCAGTATTTAATAACTTCTTATTACCTGCCTCTTTTTCTGGTTTGCAAGGGAACCTCATAAAATTACTTTCTTAGTGCCATTAGCTCACTTTTCCCGCCTTGTAAAATTTATACCACTTCTTTCCAAAAATTCTTTCATATGTCTGTATTTTGCAATAACTGTTTCCCCCACCACTTTTACAGAGATATATAGAATCCAGTATTTCAGTTTAAAAATCAGATTACATGCCTGTGCCAACAAGGAGGATGCAAAATCTAGTAAACTAAGATATATAATGATCATCTCAAAGCTGAGGAATATATTTGTGTAAATCAAGTTTTCAGAAGCAGTTCTGGCTCCATAAAAATATGCATTAAGTTTAAAAGGCACTCAACTACATGCATGTCTTATCTTCTAGTACTGCAAGAAACTTTCTCTCTGCTAAACCCAAACTGTACCCCAAAGACCACTTCAGAAGTGCGTAAATAGGAAGACAGACTAAACACAGGGCTAGGAGTGAGATGGTGGGGGAAGGGCAGTTAATTTTCTGCCAGTGAAAGCATCCAGTCTGAAAACAGAGGAACTAATATTTTAACTCTTTCTTGTGGCTCCTGAGAACTCAGTGCTGATGGTGAAGGAATCCCTCTGTATAATACTGCCAGAAAGCAGTACTGCCCATCTTGCCCTCTGCTGACTCCAAAGAAAAGATACTTTAAATAGGTGCACCTTCGTTTAGCACTCCTGAGGAAAGATATTTCAGTCACTGATACTTATAGAGATTTGTAGCTAAGAGAGCCTACCATTACAAAGGAGACTTGAGAAATAATGGAGGGCTGGCACATCCATCTTACTTCTTTCAGACATAAATTTTTCGGACATCATCTTAGCAAAAGCCTCTCTGCTATCCACAGGCTGACAAAACTGTCACTGTTGGCACCTTCGGGTGAAAATGGCTCTCACAACACATAAACAGATAAAGGACACTGAGAGATAGAAGGAATAAGAAATTGTCCTGTTGCAAGAAGTAAAAGAGCTATGGGTATCTCTGATTAGAAATCATGTCCTTGCCTATTCAGCCCATCTCTGAATAATAAAATCAGAGTATGCTTAACACCTGTTGCTTGTTTTGAAGCATTCAGCAAAGAAATGCCCGCAAAACATCCTATTCACCCGTCTACCACATCTAAATCAAAAGCAGCACCTAGTCTATAATATTTTACCCACCTCTACAAATGTGAAGACCGTGCATATATGACCATCCCTGTTGCTCACTTTATAATTGGAAAACACCAAAAGCAACCTTGATCTGGCCAGGAAATTGTATTTTTTTATTACTATTTTTTTTTTTTTAAAGCATACTGTAGATTTGTTTCCCATGCTATCTTAACTTTTGCTAAATATGAACACTAAAAACAAGAATAGAATACAAAACCAGATAATACAGATTGCGTTAAAAATCAAACAGAATGGAGGAGATCTCTAACTTGAAAATGCACAGGTAATTTTATGTTAGTGCTACTATGCTTCAGTACACCAAATCAATTCTTCTTTAAAATGATATATGGAACTTTTTTTAGATCTATACTCAAGACTTTCTGGCATATTTCCTCCCTCCAGTTGTATCCATATTTTATAAAAATACCCTGACAGCAGAGAAAAATTAATTTTTCAAATTCTAGAAAATCTCTCATGTTTGGATAGACATTCCACGTATAAGGACGGGCAACTGCACCAGCAAGTTAAGGTCTTCCACACAGTGACTTGGCCCTGAGCAAAACATCGGCAGGTAAGTTTTGCAATTATTTTAAATCACTAGGTGGCGATGTAACAACCAGCTTTACGAGTACTGCAGACGTATTCAGGACAGAAAATTGGTTTTGTGCAAGAAAAGGTAGCTCGTTTAAGTGGAAGAAGTGAGATCAGGTAGAATGTAAGGGGAGAACATTTCATTTTGCTTTAAGTGAACTGGAATAAAGGCTCAATTTGGATTAAAAACGTTGGTGGAATATTTTGAGCTAAAAGAACTCTCCAAAACCTGCATTAAGGGATTATTTTTTAATACAACTTCTAATTTTGAATGGTTCTATAAGGATCTTTTAAGCAGTGGAAGAAACACTATTACTGTGTTTCAAAGATTTCCTGAAGCACACTGTGACACAATGACACTATTCACTGTGTGGCTGCTCTTTGAAATAAGTATGCTTTAGAGCTATTTTACCCTCCAAAAATTCCCTCAGAAACAAGACACAAACAAGATGAAGATCTGAGGCACTTTGCCTTAAACACGAAAAGAAACAATTTTCCATCTGCCCCTGCTAAAATTAGTGTCACTGAAGTGATGCTTTATTGAGGTTAATGGAATAATTCGTGTGCACTCACTTGTCACTGCCAATAAAGAAGGGTTATATGCTGACTTAAATAGCAAGTATTTGACACCTATAAATTAACTGTGGGAAATGACTTCCAAGTATGGGACAGCAGCTGCTGCAGGTCCACATAAAACTGCAGAAACCTAAGATTGGGAAAAAAATTAGAAGAGGAATGTAAAGTCCATTCCATAGTGTGATGAGTATATTTGAAATTTATGACAGACAAAATGGTGTTGGAGACTCAAGTCAAAAGATAAATTATAATTCCACATAACTCCACATAAATTATAATTCCACATAACAGATAAATTATAATTCCACATAAAAGATAAATTATAATTCCACATAAATTATAATTCCACATAACTTGGTATCAGAGAAAGCTCCAGCCTATTCAACGTCTGCAATTTCTGTGAGTGAATACTGTGACTTTCCTCCTTTCCAAGTTACTATGGACTTCTTTCCTGAGTCATCTAAGCAGTGTGCATCAGCTAGTTTAGACATAAATCTCTGTATGCAGAACAATGACTTTGGGACCTCACATCCCAAAGCAGCAGCTCCATATGTTATGGTACTTCTGGAGCACAGAGAAGCAGCCAAAGTTTCTACATGGAAGCTGGAAAGGGAAGTTCCCAGGACTGGATTAAGGGGTGGAGGCACACTGTGCTGGCTGGCAACATCACTAGCACCACTAAGAGAAGTCATATGAGAAAGGCTGCAGCAGAATGGACCAGGTGAAATAAGTGAACACACAAAGCAGCTGACTTTGAGGAAGGAATTCCTGAGGTGAAATTTCTCTCCTTTATGAAAGCTTGACAAAACATTTATTTATTTATTTATCTGTTTGTTTGTTTGTTTATAAAATTAACAAATCCAGGAGTAATTTGTATGATCAAATCCAAGTTACTCTGTGTAATCTGATAAGTAACATCTCTAGATTAATGCCCCATTCTTCAATTTACAACATTCAAAAAGATCTTTGCCTTAAAGATCATCTAGAAAACATGCACCAAGATAAAAAGTTTTCACTGTCTTCTTGACAGTGAAGAGTTTTTTCACCCAGGAAAAGAACTTTCATCATTTTGTCTTTCTCAGATGATTGCTGGTAGAGGGTGAAAAGGAGTTCAAGACTTTCTGTTCAATGCCATGTTGACTTATGACAACTATCCAGCTATTAATGGCTAGAGCAACTGAATTGGCAAGGGCTTCTCAAGAAACCTGCCAGAATTCAATGGACTACTATGTTCCCTTGATCAGAGGAACGAAGAAAGAAATGCAGAATCTCCTAAATGCATGTATTTCACACTTCACAGTCAGAAAGCCTGCAACCTAAGTTAGGTTAGTGGAGCAAACCAAGGTCATTAGTATTTTCTAGTAGCTGAGGCTTCTGAAGGTAAGGACAACATCCTGCCTGTCTTCTAGTTTTAGTGGATTTGATCTGACAACAGAGAATAGCACTGAAACTATTCACTAGGTAGTGTCACAAAAGAGTTAGGATTACAACATGCTCCTGGAGGTTAGCTAGAAGCTTGAGAATCACTCCCCAGTGCAGTATGGTAAATTGGATACAGATGCAAACACAAATTTACAATTTTAGAGCTACATAAAAACATGAGGAAATGCCAGTGAAAGTGCAGAACTGTAGGACAGAAACTGTCTGCAGTCACAGTGTTTTCATGAAGAGAATATTCACTCTTCCTAAAACAGTATTCCAATAGTATGACAATCTCCCTTTCCTCCAATAGTTTGCACACAATTAGACAAGGAGCAAGGCAGTTCTGAAGCAAAGGAGTCAAATAAGGTGAGGTCAAAATCATGGCATTTACTCCCCAGAGAAATAGTTGGGCATAGCTTGTGCAGATGTAAAACCTACGTTGCTGCCAATTCACACTTTGTAGTGTTTTTTAAAAGATTACATATGAGAGGTGTTTGAAATTATAACAAACCTGATAAAAAATGATCTATCTGAGCATGAAATTTTGGTAGTCCTAGTCCTGGAAGTCCTGAGAATTCTGGTACCTCTAAATACCCCTCTAAGCATCCCCAGGAAGTCACATGTTCTCCATTAACAGACAATCCAAGTGCCTCATCATTTTCTCATCAGTTTGTGAAAGCAGAAGAATTTTTACCTCTGTTTCCATTTTTTTGGGTTTTTTTTTGTGATAGAAAGGCTTGAAGTATTTAAATCCTTGTTCTCACATACAAATTAAACTAGAAATATTATTAATATTATAAATCCAAAAGCTGAATAGTCCTGAGGATAAGAGACAGAGTTCACAGAACCTGTCCACATCATATACAAACTCGGAAGCTGGATAAAACCAAGAAGACAATCACCAAAAACCCCAGTAGTACTTTGGTTCTTCAGGTCCTGTTTAACCACTATATTCTGTGAGTGCTTTGGGTTCATTCCCAGGGCAGATTTCCACTAGCTCATCTTGCTTCTAATGCAGGTTCAAAAGTTTTTTAATGGGAGTGTATATAGGATATGGATGTCCAGTGTCTGGATATCTTGTTGGATCTGATTTTTTAAATTGCCACTCAAACTCTTTCTGAGGATGTCTTTGTATACAACAGACACTGTTTTTGTTTTCTCAGAATAGAGTCCATGCCTCTCAGTTAAGTTTTTTCAGTTTTAGGACAGTTGGATCTGCATTTTTTCTGTGTTTGAAACAAGAATGGAAGACGTAACACCTTCTGAGAAATTTGTTAAAATAACAGAAAAGGCAGGCATCTCCCACACCTCTGCAAAAGTAATTTGGAGACCTTCCAAGTTACTTAAGTATATTAAGTATTAATTATGTCTCAGTGAAGCTAAAACTATTTTTAGCCTGAATGGGCTCCTCAGACAGATAATTAGGTTTGCAGTTTTTCTCCTGTTTCAACCAGATTGTGTAAATAGCAATTTACCAAAGAGAGAAAATCCAAGTCTTTACACAGCCTTGTAACTTCTGAAATAGAAGGGAGATATAAAGGGGAGTGAAGCAGAAAATCAGCTACATTAATTTAACCTGTGGAGATTCAATTTCTATGAAAGAAACTAAATTGTCAAAGATCCAACAGACATTTTCTTTCCCTATCAGAGATGAGTATTGATACAGCTCTCTTAACACATGCAATGATACCACTTTCATCTGCAAGTGTAATGAAACAAACAAAAAAGTTGAGATTTAGCTCTAACAGGAAAAATTCTGTCAGTTATTTCCTCCTTAAATTGCTAGTCCAGAAACATCAGGGCACTTTTCAGATGCAATTAGTCAAGAAAAATATCATAATCTATATGGCTTTCACTGTGGTTTTCCACACACATTTCTGTTTCTGTTTCTCTGTGAGACCCACAGATAGCAAATGCTTGAAGGACACTATAGGATTAGTATGTATACATAGTATACATACAGGATTTGGCACAATGGTAAGAGGTCCTGAGGCTGGACAAGGCATATGGCTTCCAAAGATTGTGAGACCTTGAAATACTATGGGTGTTTAATGCCAGACTAATCATTGAAACAAAATTTTTAACAACTACAGGTCACATGCTACTCACCGTGACTTTTGTGGCTGGATTATCTCCTCCTTTCGCATTATGTGGAAGAGAATTCAGCTTTCAAGGACCCTAATAAGCTCTGACAACTTACAGGTAACCATTAACTTCACAGCCACTTAGGCACAGTATAAAATGAAATTTAAGGCTTTCAGGTGTTCAGCTTCACATTCATGTACTGAACAGCTGAAACAGATGTGACACAAATATGTCATTGTTAGGTTTAGGTGGCCTAGTTCCACTACTGGCAATGCAAGAAGGAAAGGAATTGCATATGCAGGGAGAAGGTGACTAAACTTCCTTTTCTGCCTAAGTCCTTAGAGTTGGACTTTTGCAAGCCTTAGAAACACAGTGACACTAATTAACATTTAAATTTTGGTGAGAGCCTTTGCCTACCTGCCACTGGACTGGCATTTCTAGTACGCGTTTCTAGTTCCTGATCATCTTTCTTCACCCCAACCTTTTCAATATCCCAACCATACTGAGAGATCATATTTGCTGCCTTTTCACTTTGCTGCTATTTCTATAATCCAACAGAATGATGCAAAGCCCTTCAAAACATACATTGTCATTAAGGACTGACAGTCATGCGCCAAAGCTGGCCAAAACTAATTTGTGATAAAGGTTATGGTTTCTCTGCCAGCTTTTACAGCAAGTACAAGTTGTACAGAAGGCTGTCAGCTCATGTTGCAGTCCTAGAAACTCAGAATTTGGGATCCAGTGTACATTAATGCATCAAGTCAAGTGGAGGATTTTGGGTGTTGTCTGAGTCATTCTTCTTCACCTTCTTCTTTCTACTTCTTCATGGGTTTAGGTTTTTTTCTGTAACTGGGTAAAAAAGTCCATGTTACAGGCCTTGGGTGGTCATTTTTGGGTCAGAAGTATAAAGAATATAGGTGTCACCTTGATAATGGGGGTATATCGCTTAAATAACCTTGGAAAGAGTTAGAAGCACTCCATTTTACCTCACTACTCTAGCTTGCTAGTTGGAGCTCACGCCTTGTGAGACTGTAAATAGATAAGATATAATAAATAACCAAGTCCGAACTCTACTCTACATTTCCCATGTCTTTTAACCTAACCTCAGCAGAGATGAAGAAACCTAAATGGTAACAAAAGATGCCTATCATGTGAGAAAAAACACCTACTAGTGCCAGGTCAGGTCCTCTCTGAAAGAAAAAGCAGCAGAAATCTGGGAAAAAGCAGCAGAAAGTTGGAAGAAGAAAAATATCCCCAGAGAAAGGGGAAAAAAAAAATCTTGGAAATCCGGAAAATTCACGTCTGCTAGTCAGAAACGAGAATCTCAGAGACCAAGGAAGAAAGCTGACAGTGAAGTCAGGTAGGACCCTATTTTTTTAACTTTCTTTCAAAGCCAAAAATTTACAAGTTAACAAAACTAGTTTAAAAGTACTGCTTGCATCACTGGGCAGTAGTGTTCCCTACTGCTTAGTGATGCCAAGCCATTCCACCAGCAAATGACAAGTGTGCACAATTGCAGTGTGCACTCTTTGCACCATTTTCCAATTTGTTCTTGAAAGCATTTGCAGTGCAAACCAGACAGCATTCTTACTAGACCACTAATGATAATTGACCAGATAGGACACAAATTAGCCAATTTTAGTTTTATCCTGGGTCTAACCTCCAACTACCCAGATCCTTTCCAGATCCTTTTATGCTTTGAGGTCTAGCTGCCCTTTTCTAGTTACCTCCTGCCACCAGAGCAGGACTAATCAGTGTTTAAATAAAATAAATTTCATTAAAGCTGACTAAAATCAAGAACCTTTTTCATTAATTGCTTTGAAATTGTCCACACAGATTTTCAAGGTGTTTGTATGCACACTGTGAAATATTCCATATTATGTTGCTTGTCCTCAGCAAGCAGGGAGGACACAGATTATAAATCCGCAGCCGAAGATACAATCTGAAACATGGGAAGTTGCATGAATTCCATATCTTCTTTTTCTCTAACCTTGATTTATGTCACCAGGCAACTGGAAAAATGAAAATTTTATAATCAAGTGAGGTATTTGAAACAGTTTTTTTGTCAGTCTTCAAGATCTTCAAGCTCACAGTCCTCTTTTTCTAATTAGCTTGTTTCAGTATTAGTAGGATTTACAGGCACCGACAAAGGAAAGAAAAAAAAAAAAAAAAAGAGAGAGAGAGAGAGAGAAAGTGCATGGGAGATTACCCTCATAAGAGATTTCTATTATTTCTTTGGCTCTCAAAGCCTAATGCATAAACACTAAAAGCAGATGACTAAGGCTAAGCACATCACCATGTCAAAAATGTCTTCCATTATTTCCGTTTTGTCTCTTCATTATACTCAGTTCTAGTTGCAAGAAACATTACATATATTTTTTATTGGGAAATAAATATTGTTCATTCTTTCATAAGCAATTCCTCCTTTCTGTACTGGCAAGTTCAAAGTTTCAGCAGGCTGCATTCTGGGACCAATGCCAGCAACAGACTGGAGAATCTAGGGTAGATTTCAGTATCTCTCTACTCCCATATGGAGATATTTCAAAACAGAAACAGAGGTGTGCTATCTATAATCACAGCACAGGCTCTGTCCCCCCCACTGAAGTGACACACAGAACGTGGTCACCAAAAAGGAGCACAGGCACTACCCACTCCTCTGCTGTGTTGCTGTTTCCTGGTTTTATTCAGACATCTGTCAGTGACTATTAACCACAGCAACTGTAATGGGTTAGATATGATTCCTGATTAGAGTGTGCTAAGTGCAAGTCCATTTTTGGTTCAGATTACATGCACAGGCTTACTGGGTGAAAAGCAGCTGTCATCACCAGGGTTTATGAGAAGAGCTGTTGACTGCCTTCTCCCAGCAGTGGTGCAGACTGGACTACCTGTCTTAGCAATGTAGGCAACATTTCTCACAAACAGGACACAAACAGGATGTGGCAGCCTCCAGTACTATTCATTCCTTATCTCCCACCATACCACAGCTTGCTTGTGAAGGATATGCACGGGAAATCTGCAGGATCCACCACTGTCTATCACATGCCAAAAATATCCTTGTGAAATCCTGGTGGTATTTTCACCTCCTGCAAAAGGTTTGATTTCATAGCTGGTCCCAGAGAGATGAAAAAGTACTTAGGCTGCTCTCATCAGAACATGAAGAGGACCAAAGTGCTTCAAAACTGCTTCGGGGCCAGGCCCCCAGCCAGACTCTAATATTTTCATCTGGCAGACACATCCTTATACCTGTGTCATTGCCTCTGTCACTTTGTAGCCTGGTTGTGCAGGGCTTTCTCTCCCAGATGCGTGGCTCCTGCTGGCAGGTACTGATGGAAAGCCTAAACTAATTGTTTGGCTCCTGCACATCTTGCCCCTGTCCTGTGCTGGACAGTGGCTGGTAGATCAGCATGCTGATTCAGCTCAAGTCACTCAAGAGACAAAGCAAACCACATCCTTGTTCTCCTGAAGGCTGCTCAGCATAGGGGAGAGCAGGGCCTTTTCATAACACAAATATGCACAGATTTTGTGCACAGAATTTATCCTCCCAGAGTTATGATTTTCCTCATAGTTACAGCTCTTTGAAGCAAGCCTATTTGCTCTGCTAAACCCTGCAGCTCTGCCTATCTGCAACAGATTTTTTGGATACTGCTGTTATCGTAATGCATTTAAATTTCTTTCATTGAAGTTATAGGGAGAACAGCACTCTTGGGACGAGCTGTCCAAGGTGTGGATAGCTGTGAATATCCAAACTGTGGCAAGAGTCAACTCCAGCAGAGAAACAGAACACTTAAAGGTGCAATATCTTTTTCTTCAGGAGAAAACAGCTTTGCTGGTCCATGGGAGAAACTTTTTGGTGCCTGCCTTAGATGTGCAATGAGCTGCACAGCTGCTGTGCCGTGATAATTCTTCTGTGACTGATAATGGCTTAGCTTGAGAGGAAACCCTTCTGAGAAAACATGAGGACAGCTCAAAAACCATGGGAAAAATAATGCAGCCTGAGAATACAAATACATGATCTGGACTTCAAAACACTCGTAAGAAATTAATAACTGTCAGCTAGTAGGACAATCCCTCCTTAATGTTTCTTCTGCATGGTCTGAGAGAAACAGGCATAATATAACAATAAATTCCCTTAATGATCCTTAAAGATTGGCAAAGGCAGGTTTCTTAGCAGAAGATTTAAGGGATGCTGGAGAGCTTGGTATGAAAAGCATCTCCTACTGCACACTTTCAGTGTAAAGAAAGCCTGACCTCCTCCCTGCTGAAGTCAGAGCAGAAATCTTTCTTACAGTATTTCCTATTCAGCTCCCTTGTCACCAGACCTCTGCAGTTCATCTGGGCCTCTCAGCCCAGGGCTGACAGCAGGGTTGGCTTCAGGAACCAGATGGTTACAATACCAATCAGCAACTCAGGTCTAAGTGTCTTTGGCTCTCTGTTTTCAATGCCAGGAAAGTGAGGATTTGGTTTAACGTCCTCAGAGAGCAATGAGAACAGTTTCATCAAGTCAGCCAAGTTATTTTGTGAATTAAAGAGGAAAATTATGTTATTTTCAGCCCAGCTTCTCAGGAAGAAAGGAAAAAAGCAACACTACTAGAAAAACAGGAAAAATCTAAAAAGTGCTGTTTCAGGGATGAAGAAACAAAAAAAAAGCTAAGCTGAAGGGTTACATAAGTATATGAGGATATCACTTATTCATCTTTCCAGGTACCTGGGAAACCTAGATTTGATTATAAGCTCAACAATTCAGCATTCCTGTGCATAAGAAGTTTTCGGAAATATAAGGCATGAATTTAGGTTGGGTCCCACCACCAGCAGCATTAGGAAATAAGACTCAGACCAACACCATTTCTGTAGAAAATATTACTCCTTCATGTTTGTTTGGAATAGAATTTATTCAGCGAATTGGGCAAATTGGTTCTTTGCTAGTAGATTTAACCACCTGTAAGTACAAGAAGGCAGGTAAGCTATAAGCTGGGACCAAAGGCCAGCCCGTACATCCCGTTTTCATCTTTTCCAAACAGAAATACCTGGCTGTAATGCCATGAGAGCTCGGCTTAATTTGGTCCTAAGACAATCAATAGAAAATACCAGAAAATCAAAAAATATCCATCTGAGTGCTGGCAAGCTGAGATAACTGGACTTCGAAACCTGCTTAAGCCCTTATCTATGCACAGGACCATGTTTCTACAAATGAACAGCAAGAGAATGTAAGGATGGCCATTTTGAAGTTATACAACAAAATTCCAGCAGCCCCTAAATAAAGCAAGCATAGTAGCCACACAAAAGCTGACAGGCTACCATACCTCTCTCTCCTTAAACCCTTGCTCTTAAATATCAAGCAAACAACACCACTATGCTTGCAATGGTTGGAAGAAGAGCTATACTGCCTACTCTGAAGGGCAGAAAAATCTGTGCTTTTTCAACAAAGATTTTTACCTATATTGACATAGATAAATTTGCATAGCAAGAAAAAGCTGTAGAACTTTCTTAGAGGAGGTATATATGGTAATGAAATGTAAGGTGTTGCACCGCCACTAGTACGTCGACTGTGCAAAGAAGTAATAATAATATACATCTTTTAATAAATTCTTTGTATGTAAAGTGCATTGAATGACTGATTAATACAATTTCTTTCCACTGACTGGATCCATCATGATAAGGAAAGCTTTCAACCTTGCTTTTGCATCAGTGAGAACAATATTGTCTTATGCCAAAGGTTCAATAACTACTCAGTAAGAAAGATTTCCTTTTAGTGTTACTGAGAGTTCCCTCCCTGTGGTTTTAAAAGGTGAGGAAGACTAAGTTGACACCTGGAGGGACCTTAAGATACCTTGTTCCATTGGGGATTATCCTTTAACTTCTTTCCAACTCTTACCTGACTTGGAACCATATATATGGCAACCTCTACCTGCAGCTACCTGCATTATTTTTGTTGCCTGTTTACAAACCCCTCCATTTCAAACAGACACAAGTGCAGAAAGATTCAGGGCAAGGCTTTGCTTTTGTAGTTACATCATTTTTATTTCTGCATAGTTTTACATTGCATTCTGGTCCTTTTTTGCTTTGATTCCTTGCTTCTGGATTGTTACACTTATTGATTCACTTTGCACTGACAATCATGCAGTAGCAAGAAGATACTCCCCTCCCTTTTTTTTTTTTCATCTTTCAACAATTTAGTCATCTATGGTTTCATTTCTATCTCCAATAAAGTCTTATTTGTCTTGTATCTTTAAGAAGGCTAGATTGAGGAAAACTCTAGTCAAGATTTAAAAAAATTTTAAAAGACAGTAAAATAAGACATGTCTATATGTTAGCATTGTGTCCTCAGAACAGCGTGACTTGTGAAGCAATGTTTTTATTACAGACAAGCCAAAAATTTAGAAGTATTTTTTTTTTTTTTTAATGGAAAAGCAATTGGACATGCAAAAGATAACACAACTGAAGTTGAAACAACAGATCTCCTAAGTCACCAAGCTGTTAGTCATGGTGGAACTCAGAGGAAGCCAGGGGAAATCATTTTCATCCAGGCTGATTAATAACTCTGCTGTTCTGGACAAAGAGATTCTGTGTTTAATAATACTGGTCTAGTTTCTTGTGGCACGTTTACATTGCATGCATACAATCTCTGAGCTGGCACAAAACAGGAAAACTGGAAAAGCCACTTGAAGTGTTTTAAAACACACAGTTTTCCCAGACACAGATCTACCTGCAGGAACAGAGTGAGGGAGGGTTTTGAGCAGGAAAACATGTTAAGTGTTACTTAAATTCCGACATCAGCACTCTTGACTTGGACACTGTCACACCCCAGCATGAGGTGCAGTCAGCTCAGATTTGGGTTATCTTCATAGTTTTCTATGTTTATTTAGACAATACCCTTAATCAGCACTACCCTTAATCACAGTCTTGACTTCAGACGTTCAAATTTATGAAGCAAGGGCATGAGCATGTGACTTGAATATCAGCTCCTGCCAAAAGAAAATAAATATTTTTCAACAGCTGGCCAGAAGGAAAGATTCTCTAATAAACCATAATGAAAAAACCCTCTCTAAGCTGGCCCCAAATATGTACCAGACTTCTGCAGTCCTAATTGGCTTCTGTCTGCTTGCAGTGGAGACCTGTTAGACTGTATGAACGAGCAGGTCACCAGAAGCTGCTAACCTGGAACATGTTCCCCGCTGGGACTCTTACTGACATTACTATAAGATTCAGCTACTTTCTGTGATTAAGCCTTCATACAAACTTAATTATTTTAATAGTTTGAAATCAAGAACTGAAACCCAGCTAATTAATGGCAACTACAAGTCAGCTTACTCAAATCCCACATGGGACAAGTGTCTCATTTCATCACAATGATTACATTAAAAAATTAAGACAAGTTATGGGAGAGCAGACTTGAAAAATCTGAGAAATGCCTGCCAGAGGAGGAGGTTCTCTTGTCACATTTGTTCTTGAGAAGACTTTCTGCGTAGGGCAAAGGCTGAGCCCAGAATGCTTGTTTCTTGCAGCATCTTGTATGGCATTGCAGCTTCAAGAATAGGGACAGTCTTTGCAGCCCGGGAGTTTCCTGTGTGGATGATGCCAGCACAGTGTACATCCACTTCCCTTCCCCTTAGGGCAGGGTGTCCTGCAGCTAAAAAAAGCAGAGGATTTCAGCAATAGCTCCCAGCCCAGCCTGTGGGTTTCTTTCTGGACTCACCCACTCTTAAGTATGGCAGCTGTGCTAAGCACCTTCCCATTCTTCAATCTGCCATGGCAGAGCAGTGCCTTTCCACATAAAACATTTACAATACAAGGCCATCAAGACTGATAAAATATACAAGTATGGCCTAGAATTGTGGGGGAGTAACTGAGGAAATGGCGAGGGCAAGGCAGCGGCTGTCCTGAGCAAAAGGTGCCTACATACTACAATGTTGCCTGTGTATAGCAGTGTTTCCTGAGTGTGAGTGAGAACATGGCTTTGATAGCATGTTTTTCTGAAGTCGCTTTCCTCAGCTATTCTCCCATTCATCATATAAGCATCAACTACTTTCTGAACCCAGCAAAGCCCTCTGCCCCCTGTTGTAAATAAAAAATGTCAAAGTACTGACAAAGAAATTAATTTATAGCCCATCTACCCTTCTTTAACAGTAGGAGGTGGTCCAGGTACAAGTAAGTGTCTGATTACCACAAATCTCTGTGTATGAGCTCAGTTCACCCAGATGATGTGAGGGGCAGTGCATTCACCCACTTCCCACATTATTGTTTCCTGGTCAGCCCAGTGCTTGACTTCCAGGGCATGACAGACCTGGGCCTACAAAACAGGTAACTGAAGCACAGTGGTGGGGACCATAGCCAGGAAACAAGAGCTCCCCTGGGAAATCATCCAAAGCAGCACCATATTGGGAACTGTCTTCATAATAAGCATTATTGTAAGATGCAATCTGTAACTGAGAGATCAAAATGGCTTTAAACCACAAGTAAAGACAAAGAGGGGCACCAAGACACCAAGCATAAGATTTCAATAAGAGCTAACCTGAATTCACAGACCACCACATGTTACTGAACACAGCAAAACTCGGGAGTCACAAAGATGCTGCAGAAAGCCCTGTCCCTGCAGCAGTGCTGCGCAAGACAGCTCATACAGCTTGCCAAAGTCAGCCTCTCCACAGGTGTACACAGCCCAGGAGACTACTCTCAGGAATAGGCTGGGCACATGACACTGAGATTTATGACTGTACCTACAGCTGTAGCAGCAAGAGGAAAGATTGTTGGTACCTGCTCTTACATCATATTGAGCAATACATCTGGTGCAGGCCGCTCACTTTGCAAGCTGCAGTTCAGGACATAGATTGAGATGCAGGTTGAGTTCTGGGTGAGAGCCCACAGAGACAAGAGGCCATCACCTGCACACCATTAGCACACAAGCCACCAGCCAGAGGAGCGGACACTGGAGACACAGCAGGAGCCAAGGGCTCAGGGGAAGAGCGAGGTTTAGGAGACTTGAGACTTGCATGTGGCTTGGACTGTGAAGATATAAAAGCCCAGGGATTCCTTTGCTCAGGATCTTCCTTGGAGGCACCAGCTTGGGTTGTCTGTGTGTTACTGCGCTGTGAATGAATTGTTCTGTGGAATGAGACATCTGAGTCTCTGCTCTGGGAAATCTCCTCTGGTTGTGCCAGTGGGGTGATTGAAGTGAGGCTGCCATGGGCTCAGTGCAGCCCCCGCTTGCAAAGGGCTGCGGTCCCAACAGTGACAGGTGACAGTCACTGACACTGGGCCTGCGACTACCAGAGTCTCATCAATTGTCAGACTAGAAAGTTTCCTTAAAAATGGGTAAAATTTTTTTTTTTTTTTTTTTTTTTTGTGAGCACCTTAAGTAGTCACTTTTATAAACAGATTAGACACTGCAAGGTTTTGTGAAGTGATACCTTAATACTTTTAAATCTTGAAGTCCGTGTGTTTATATCCCTGTCACATTAGTCAATGCTCTGTGCAACAGCTTTCCAGCTGACATTGCTATTTCAAACCTGTCACTCTCATATTTCCCTTCCTTAATTTGTTTTGCTCTGTAACAGCATGATTGTTTAATTAGCCAGCAAAAGCTCTGTTGCTCTCCAGCATGATCTTTTGTACTTCCACTGAGCATTGAAGGCTGCTTGGTTGCCTGTCTGCTACAACCACATCGCACTTCAGTGTACAATCCACTTACTATCTCCGTAGTCTGGGGACCTGTCAATGCAGGGAACTTACTGTCAAATAAATTCGGGTGCGGATTTAATGGGCCATCATTATTCTTCTCTGACTAGTTTTTAGGGGTTATCAAATTTCATAGAAAAATGCCTTTGAACAGTTCAACTTAATCCACTTTGGAGGAATTCAAACAGAACATTGTAAAATAAATGTTTACATAAATACCTAGTGCTAAATAGCTTTTTTTTACTCTTACTGTAAGCCAAACCATTAGCATGTGGATGGACACTGGAAAGCCTCTCACCTAGTCCCTAAGCTCTAAACTAAAGTGGTGGATCAGATGACCTACTGAATATGACTTGCCAGCCCTGCGAGCTGTATACATAGAAGATAAATCTTGGATATCTAGTGGTTTGAATTGAAGGAGGAATACCTATCCAAGATTAACTCTCTAATGTTTTGCATTTGCTTCAGACTGTGCAACTGATATTTGGGTCACTCAGGACTTGGCCTTTTCAGTTGACCACACTTCTGATCTGAAACAGACATTCTAAGTATCAGGAGAGGAATGCATAGACTGAGCAAGTGCCAGATAAGCAAAACTTTAATTTATCTAGCTTTATATCTAAGGCATTCATCACTGCCAGATGCCAGATTCTGCTAATCTGGCATCACATAAAAGCTTTCCAAGTCTACACTATTGTAAAAATATAAGCATGTTTATTTGTAGGTTTCACAAACATCATCTGGCATCATCTGGCATCATCTAGGACAGCTTCCCTCACTTTGCAATCATTTGTTCCTTTAGCTGTTTTTGTTATCGCCTGTCTTAATCACAGTTTTATTATTTGATGACAGCTTAGTCTGAATACACGATGTGACCATTTGAAAGATGTTGCCGGTTTTTTAGCAGCCCTGTTCCCCTGTTCACTAAAATATTTTGATTTTTAAGAGCAGGTGATGTTTCTGAGGCAGAGTTTTTTAGTTCAGGGCAGGTTTGGCAGCTCTGTCCACAATACCTCATGAGTGTGAGACCTGAATTTAAAGAGTTAAGATTTTAGCTAAGGGTTAGAAGCAATTTATATTGATCAAGATGTAAGTTAGATTTGTAAATGGTAGGTTAATGATTATTAGATGCCTAAGCTAGAGCTAACTGTTATATTATGAGCTTGTTTATAGAAAAAGTGGAGTAAGTGAACCGTCATATGAACAGATTGAAACCAGTAAGAACAATGGCCAGCACCTGGACTTGGTTATCAATCAATCACGAAGCAGGGGACCTTGGACAGTGCCAGAGGGTCACAGAGACCTGATGAAGACTCTCCTGACTTCATCCTCTGAGACCATTGACCCAATTCGAGACCACCAACCCAATTGAAGAGAAGAACTGCGCATGTGTGAAGGACTGATAGCTTCATTTTAATAGAGAGTGGGATGGGAGGTGCTGGGGTTATGCATGTGTATTGTATGTAAGATCTTGGAAAATAAATAGAGAGCAAAGAGCCTTGTTCGGGGCGGCCACGCCTTTCGGAGATGACTCCCGTGCCGCCCGCTGGTGAATAAACATACCACTTTCTAACTTTAACTAGTTAGAGGGTCCTTGTCCGTGACTATATCGGTTTTCAATGACTCAAGTGTTTCACTGCTTCCTGCCCCATTCATTCTCATGTAGATGCCAGGTCAGGTCTGATGTGCGGTGAACATTTTCAAAGCTCTGCTGTTGACCTGGATCAGCATCAGCTCTGCTTTTCTTTAATTTTCTATAGATCTCTTAAATAGTTAAACTGTGTCTGTCTTTCAGACAGCACCAGAGAGCTGACAAAGTGGTGCCAGAATTATATTCATACTTAGGGCAATACTGGTTTTGTTTTTTACTGCTATAGTTAATTCATGTTTACCACTGTATTTCTTTTTATCAGACTAATGAAATACACTTTTTGAAAATAGAAACACCTAAACTAGATTGGAAAGACAGACTAATTATCATGGAATCATTTAAATTGGAAAAGACCTCCAAGACTAACAAGAGCAACCTTTCACTGATCACCACCTTGTTAACTAGATCATGGCACTGCATGTTGTGTCCAGCGGTTTCTTGAATGCTTCCAGAAATGGTGACTCCACCTCCACCCAGGGCCGTCCCTTCCAGTGCCCGACCCTGCTTCCCATGAAGAAATTCCCCCTGATGTCCAACCTAAACCTGCCCTGGTGCAGCTTGAGGCCGTGTTCTCTCATCCTGTCACTGGTTTCCTGGGACTGACCCCAGCTGGCTATAGCCTCTTTAGGGTTGTTGTAAAGAGTGATGAGGTCACTCCTGAATCTCTTTTTCTCCAGGCTAAACAACACCAGCTCCCTCAGATGCTCCCTACAGGATTTACTCTCTAGCCCTTTCCCCAGCTCCATTGCTCTGTCATCCTTCTCTGGACATATTCCAGCTCCTCAATGTCCTCCTAGTAGAGAGGGGCCAGAACTGAGCATAAAGCCCGAAGTGTGGCCTCACAAGTGCCAAGTACAGGAGGACAATCCCTACCCTAGTCCTGCTGGCCACACTATTGCTGATACAACCCAGGGTGCCATTGGCCTTCTCGGCCACCTGGGCACAGCTGTCTCTGTTCAGCTGCTGCTGACCAGCACCTCAAAGTCCTTTTCTGCTAGGCAGATTTTTACACATTGTAACCAGCTTGCAGCACTGCCTGAGGTTGCTGTGACCCAGGGTCAGGATCCAACACTTCACCTTATTGAACCTATCATAATTATGGACCAGAATTATTGCACTACATCATTTCTGTTCTTGAAACTTTTCCATTACCATTTCTGTAATTGCATATGATGCCAAGACTCCAAACACTGAATATGCACCAATCATCTTTTAGTATAGAACACTTCAGGAGAACAGCTGTCAAGTGACACTGCTTGTACTTCTCACAGCATGGTGAAACGAACAAATGACTACTTCAATACACCAGGCTTGAAAAGCTGCATTTCTTTTCTGTCATAAAATCAAGATGGGAAGACCGAAGTCAGCTGAAGTGTGTTGCGTGTAGCAAAAAACTTTGTAAGCATAAAGAATATATGTATTTTTCTATCACACTAGCCTTCAAGAAATGTAGAAGGCAACTATTTAAAAAGACAGTTTTGAGAACACTTGATATATGGTGCAGTACCTATATGTATGACTGATTAAAAGCCAAGAGAAGGTCAATGCATTTAGCATTGATCATTTTATCTTTAATCCAACCAGATTATCTGAGATGCAGTGTGGGACAGAAACCTGACAAGTGATCTCACCATAAGAAAAGCAGCATTCATTTATGAGACCAGAAAAAAACCTCAATGCAGGGGGTGCAAACAAAACCTCAAAGTGAAATTATTTCCTTCATTGAAAATACTGTATTTATGATGACTTGAGCTAAGAATACCTGTAAGGCAGATGAGGCCTAATATTGATTCATTAGTAATGTGAAGCATTACATTTGGACCAAAGTGCTGAAAACTGCAGGCAAAAAGTTGGAAATTCTTCAGTCTTGCTTACAGTCCTGAGTAATTTTGAAATATTTGAAATCCAGTAGAGAGTTACAAGAGATTTATTTCAGAGGTCATTCCAATTTCTATGTAATTATCTATCACTTACAAGAAGAGAGGACATATAAGCAGGCATTATGAAAACATAGCATAAATTCAGGATTACTACGTCTCTTAACTGCCAGTCTGAACTGCCAGTTCATAATGGTTCACAAATTTACTTCACCCAGATCCCATTTTATGCAGAAATATTTCATGTCTCGCAGCACTTTTAGTGCTGTAGGGAAACAAAAGTATGAAAATACATCAATGCTGACAGGTGCAACAGAATTTTCCTTACAACCTGCACTAAATTATCTCAAGCCATTTGACATAGATGTATCCAGTTGCTCTAGCTGTTTCCTGGTGACTTCCAAAAACTGAGGCATTGGAAAATACGAACACGCTTTTAATGGACTCTGCCTTATTCTTCTACACTGCCATCATTTAGGAGAGAAACACACATGGACTACAACACCCTAAATGTGGAGAACTGCATTTGATGCTGTTGATTCTGTCTGTTTATTATGATTATCAATAGAAATTCCATGCTGTATCATGTGGAAAACCATCTGGCAGAGAAAAAAATTTTGACAGGTATCCATAAGAATCACATTGTACCTCTAGTCTGTAATATAAAATTTAACAATTTTGGGAAAAATTAGTCTAAAACACAAGTAAGCCATTAAAGTATCATTAACACCACCATAATTATCCTAAAGCATAATATTTTATCCTTCTTTTGATTCCTTGGTATTATTATTCTGAATAGCAGACTGGGAAGTGTTTTGACAGTAGGACATACCTCTAGGACTCAAAATATCTGCTCCCAGTTGTTAAATGGAATTGGCTCATTTCACTCCTCCTTGTCTATACTTCTGGAACTTTGCTGTCCTGCCTAGTAAGATTTCAAGTACTTTGAGGCAGATAATGCCTCTGAGAAATCTGGGCAGCAGGCAGACAACTGGACAAGAATACTATGGAACTAACTCAGAGTTTTTGCTGAAGACTGAGGTGTTGCTCTAACAGAAAACAAACAATGACTCACATCAGCTCTGGGAGTAATTAAATGTTTTTTTCTTTAGACAACACAGCACCTTCATAGTCTGATTACTTCTGAAGGTTCTAAAACAGCCTTTCACTAACATCCAAATATTTCTGGTTCATCTACAATTATTAAATAGATTCCATGTTCATTTCAGCCTCACAAAGATATTGAAGAACAGTTTCTTTTAACATTTCACATTTAAACTGAAATAGACTTCCACTACTAATACAACTTCTATGACTTTTTCTCCATGCCTTTCGTATCTGCAACTGCAATACAATTCAGATTGTCTGCTCTGTCTTCAAGGAGCTGTTCCCAAAGGCTATACTGACAATGTTCAGTAAAATGCTTTTCTTCTCTAATAACTGTAATTCACAGGAGAATGAACCTGTTGTGCTTTAAGATTATGATAATGAGGAAGAACAGGTAGCATTACAAAGGAAGAAAAATTTTGCATGTTTTTTCCAGTAACCTCTGCAAATGTCCTCATTTATATTTTTAGCCATTTAACCATTAACCTTGAAAAACAGCTTGAACAGACAGATCAGAGTAAACGTATACAGATCGAGTACACATGGTATTAGCAACAAAATGACAGAGAGATAGCAGAATTGAGCCATGTCCCAAACTAAGCCTGCTTCAGAAGTAGCTGTAGGTCAATCCTACTTCCTACATAGAGCTTTTCCCTCGAGTCACAGTTTTTTGCTTGTGACTCAAGCTCTTGCCAAGTAAGGGTGCCATCAGCTCCCCTTTCTTTTTTTTCAGCTACAAAATGATCTGGTGCTCACAGGTGTGAAACCAGCCACCCAAGGTTACCTGGTAGAGAATCCATCTATTTTGGTCCAACCCACTGGGCTACACTACACCACCCTCTTTAAAATAGAGCAGTAATCTGGAAGCACTGTAATTTCTCTGCTTCCAACATCCATCAGACAATATTATAAGGCAGAAAGACAAAGGCTGAACAAGGTTATTCAGTCAAAACCACAACAGCTTCTCAGAAATAAACACACTGGGTTGAATTAGTTGGATCTATTTACATGTGAATATCATTATGGAAACCCAGAGTGCTAAAGAAACTTGGAAGTTTAGATAGCCGTGTGCTCTCAACAGTAACAGATTTTTTGCCTACTGATCTTTACAAATAACTTTTCAGAGTAAAGCAACTACAAAGGAAATCTCAACAAAATGTATTTTATTGTTTTTTTTTTAAATGCACTTTACATGACCTATAATTTCTTACTATCAGAGCCTCTTTTCCTGTTTATAGTGACTTTCTCTATGAGCAGCTGCTGTGGCAGTATTGTGAGGATCATCAAATCGCCCATAATCATGCAATGGGACCTCCTTTACCTCCCCCCTGTAAGAAAACGTGTTTATCTTTGCTATGACTTTATATTCAATTTGAGGGTCCTTTGTGTGTGCACACTGAGTAGAAAGTTATTCTGTTCAACTGGCAAGCTTCAGAGAACTGGGTTTTTTGGTACTCCAGTTGTTTTGTTTTTTTTAAAATTCTATGCGTAGCTCTCAGCATTTTCACAAACTTCTTGGTCCCAAGAGCTGCCTCTCTTTGGAGTGGGACCATTCTCTAGCATTTTATCAAAGAGAGAGTCAATTGTCTCATACAAGAGCTTGTTTCCAAATGAGATTTCCACCCCAAAATTATTTTCAAAATTTCAGTATTTTCCAATGTACCCATGCTGCTCCCAGTAGAACAGTTATCATGGTGATACCATATGACTGCCAAAGTGGAGCAGTTCAAGTCCTAAATTACATTTTGGGTGTGAGTTTATGGCTTGGTTGTGTCTGGTCAATAGCACATGTTCAAAAGAGCCTACCCTTTCCATTGCCACCTCACAATTTCTAGATGCAAAGAGGGTCCTGGTGAGTGCACCAGAATTTTTTTTTTGTTTTCTGGTTGGTGTGGGGTTTTTTTGGTTGTGTGTTGGTTTTTTTGTGGGTTTGTTGTTGTTGTTGTGTTTTTTTGTTTTGTTTTGTGTTTTCTTTTGTTTTGTTTTTTGGTGGTGGTTGTTGTTGGTTTGGTTTTTAGTTTTTGGTTTTTGGTTTTTGGTTTTTTTCTGTTCAAGGAGGATGCAAACTTGGAGTGATGCCATGCCACAAGGAAGTCATTAGTGCATTCAGGCAAGGGAGGTGTGGAAGAGGAGTGAAGGGACAGTTGCCTCCTTGCCCTAAGGTGCAGTTCTCTGCACTCATGGTGAAAATGTGTTCTTCTCTAACTCCTTTTCCTGATGAAGCCAAGTGTTGAGCCCTGCTGGGACTGGCCAGCAATAAGGGATCTGTGCTTACCTTTTCTCAAAGGGAATGCCAGATGTTTTTGGTCAGCACCACAGTAATTCACAGACACAGTATCTCCACAGAGAGCACACTGCAAACATGCTCCGTTTGGCTGGTAAATACATTTGTCACAAGGCACAAAGTTTACAAAACTTTGTTGACAGGCTGAGATCAAAAAAAAAAAACCCAAAAAACCCCAAAGTTCATTAGAACTTTCAACCTTTGTACATAAGCAGAAGCATACTGGTGAAGAAGGGAACTGATGGAGGATTTCACTGAAAACAGGTATCTTTTCACAATGGAAAAACAGAGTTCTACTCTCTGGACAGATTCCAGTCTGTTACAGCCAATGAATAAAAATGATGGTCAGTAAAGGTGAGACACTTATCACTAGCACAGAATTTTATACTCCTAGTTCGCTTCCCTGGGAGAATTAATTTAAACTCTATGGAGACCTTTTATAGTCTCAGCCTGCCAAAACCACATGATCAGCTTTCCTTTTTTAGCACCTGGCCCAGTACTGCACAGATTTCTGTGCATGAGTAGTCCTCTTACTCAGGTTAATAGGCCTTTCCATATAATTAACTATTTAGATTTAGGATTGAGCTACAGGGGTTGCATATTGTAACAGTGAAAAAATAGTTTGCAGCATCAAGAAGAAATTATGTAAATCTGGGCTGAACTCTGAGGTCAGTGCAGGAGGGTATGAATATATATGCTTCACTGCCTGTCTCTCCTTCCTTGGTTTGGCTCACAGCCAGCAAACTCATGGTGAAGTACAATTCTATTTATTTCTTTCTCAGAGAAACATAGAAATATTTGTACATTCATAATGGTTCTAAGCTTAGATTCAAAGACACCAGACACTTATGTGTAATATCAGCTGTGCAGTACCTTTCCAGATGTGCCTAGACTTTTTAACCTGGTCCGTAAAAATCAATTTGTCATGGCTCAAGTTCAGGAATTCTCTCATTATTGCAGACCCTATCAGGGTTGCCTGTAAAGTTGTGAGGGTATAAATTTGCAGTATTTGACTAGCAGCATTGTGTCATGGAGCAATGCACAGACAAAAAGGCATAGGAAGGAAGTGACAGAAGTGACAGAAAGAAAATGAGAGAGAGGTGGGCCAGATGCTTTAAGGTGGAAAGAACCCATAAAAAATTAATTGTTGTAAAAATATGAAAATGCAACCCAGTCACCCCAAAAGCATTTAATCCTTTTTGCCCTATTGTGCAGTATGCTGTTATACATGCACATTCATACACACAATTTCCTTAACTTTATCATAATGTCCTCTTGTTTGTATTTTTATAGTGTACTTGGCCTTTTTCTAGTGTACTGTCATCTCTGTTGTAAAGTGTGAACTAAAGCACTTTGTCAGAAACCTATCCAGTGGCTGCAGCTGCTAGTTATGTTTCGCTATCGTGTTGCTATGTACCAGAGGAGCAATTAAAACTATCTCTACAAATAGCTCTTTGCAAAGCCACAAGTTCCTGCCAACATTAAGACAAGAGATTCCCTTTGTAAATGGTATCAATAGATTGGTCTGACCTGTACTTGGGCTACTGATCATCAAGTTGGTCTGACCTCATCCATGACAAGGAGACCTAATTCTCCACAGCTATTCTAACATGGGCTCAAATAGCTTGCCGGTGATGTGGAATGTTATCTCAACCCAGACGCCTTACATCACACCAATCTCTTAAACAGTAAAGGTAAAAGCATTGATCGATTTTTAAAAATTATGTTTCTAGGTATTTTATTCTCACAGATAATAGTGGTACTCAGCATTTAGCATGTCAAGGTGTTGGAGCACGACTTTTCAGGGAGAATGGTCAATGACTAGTTTCAGTTATCTTCTGTCAATTGAATACTCAAAAGTTTTGACAAAGGAGAGAAAGGTCTTTTGACAGACAAACTTTGATTACTCAAGTAGAAATCTCAATTCCTTACTGACTAAGCTCTGGTTGGATTGCTAGGGTTCTGCGATTTCTTATCATTTTATTCATCTAGTATCATTACTGAGGAAGACTCTGTAAGAAACTGACAGTTTTATGCAAGGCTGGCAGATTTGTCAAAATCTCAAGAAAATTCTGTTACTTGATTTTATTTTAAAAACTTGGTGTCAACTTGTTCTTTTCTTGACACATTTCCCACTTCCCACTTTCACAGAACAAAGGTAGGGTAAAAAAGAAGTCAGTGTTCTGAATATTTTCCCTGCCATGACAAGGTAATGAGCCTTCTAGATTACACTGATCCGATGAATAAGAGAAGCTGCTGAGCACACAGCAGAGAATACAGTGGAGATAACCCCCAATGGTGTCCTGCAGTATTAAGCAGCAAGCCATGTCAGCTTAAGGGCAGAGCACCCACAAATCTATCTCCAACTCATGCAAGTACTGATAAATATCAAGGAGAGGTATTAGTAAGTACTATTAAGCACATTAAGTTATACTTAATGATAAATCAACTTTTTTTCTTTTTTTTTTTTTTAATGTTAGACACTTCTCCCGTCTATAGAAGCAGAGTGGGAGAGGTGTAACAATTTTAAAACTGACAACTGAACACAGTAAATATTTAATTCACCATAGGGATAACAGGATTTGAGTAATTGCAGTGGGGATGTTTGCATTACTGTGAAGATCATCATAGGGTTTGCAGAGGACAAGAAAATATATTTGGTAATGATGAGTAAGACCAGAGTTGTTAATCTTCAGCCTTCTTAGAAATTATATATATATATATGTAAAAACATAAATATGATCAAAATTAAGCTCTAGAGTGTATTTTAGAGAACCATTGTGGAATTATCTGAGAAAAATGGTAATAAGTGCATACACATTTCCCAAAACTGCAGTCTCAGTCTTTCAGTGCTAATATACTTTATTATATCATTATTCATCATCAGATACAGTAAAAACAGTAACAGTGTTGAGATTAGACCTCTGATCCTATTTATTGTGAAAGGTCTCCTCACAAATGTCTGGCACACATCTAGTGCACATCAGTTCAGGGAGGTAGGGCAGAATAGCTCACCCACCTAATAGAAGAGTCATGCATACAGGAGTTAAGTCATGTAAAAGGTGTTCAGGCATGTGACTATGACTGGAGCTATTTCTTTCCACCAAAGACAGATGTTTAGCTAATACTGATGATCTGCACCTGTGCAACCTATCCAAGAGCAGGGGACTAAAATGCTAATGCCTGCATAAGCTTTCCT
This sequence comes from Tachycineta bicolor, assembly GCA_025960845.1. Taxonomy (NCBI): domain Eukaryota; kingdom Metazoa; phylum Chordata; class Aves; order Passeriformes; family Hirundinidae; genus Tachycineta; species Tachycineta bicolor. Next base: position 2,783,872 of record JANEHK010000064.1, read on the forward strand.
TCCCAAACATCTGTATCCACAGCCCTGGTCAAACTGAGACCATCAGCCTACCTGAAAAAATGACAGTGTCCATGCCAGATCAGAGACTCTTCCGTTATTCTTGATGTGAATGAAAAAACATGAAAAGGGAAACTAACTAAGAAAATTGAGACCTTTCTTGACAACTCTAAAATTAAGAGGTTAATCATTGTTTACACCAGTGCTGTCAAAGGAGAGCTGTGATAACTGTTACAGGATCACACTAAAAAGCTAAGGATAATCTTCAAATCCTTTGGGCTTTTTAAAAGAAAATTACTAACTGACAACAACCAATGTATGTATCTTTGTTAAACATTAAAATAATAAGTTGAAGCAATTCTCAGTACATGTCAGAAGCAAACCAAGACAATGAATCTACATTTTAAACTATGTAATGAAGCCAAAATTTGCTTTCTGACTTTATGAATTAACACTACTTACTGAACAAGACATGCTCAGAAGTTGATTTTTTTATGATCTACACCAGGTGGCAGATTACAGCAGTTCTGGAAACTGAATAAATGATATGGAGATGAGCCCATTTAGAGCCCTATGTGAAGAACTAGAAGACAGCTTATGGCTTAATTTCAGCAAAGACAAATATAAGCCATTGCCCTAGGGAAAACATTATCCAGGAGTGCAGCACAAGCTGGAATTTACCCACCTGGGGAGCAGCTCTGTAGAAGAGGAACCTGGGATTTTGGTGCAAAACAGGCTCAACAGGAGTGAACAGTGTACTGCTGTGGCAAAGAAAGACCAGAGAATTTTGGGTTCCATCAAAATGGCATCACCAGCAGAGATTAAAGAATTCACTATCCCACTCTACTCTGTGTTTGTCATGTCACCCCTGGAATATTGTGTTCCAGTTTTGTGCCTGCTGGAGATAAAAAAAAGATGCAGACAGGCTGGGCAGGGCTCAGAGAAGGGCAAAAAAGACGATCAAAGAACTGCAAAGCCTGCCACGTGAGGAAAGGCTGAGAGCTGGGCTTGTTCAGCCTGGGCAAAAGAAAGTCTAGGGGAGACCTTATCACTATGTTCAAGTCCTTAAAGTGTGGCTACAAAAAAGATGGAGACTTCTTTTTTGCGGGGATCTGCACCGAAAAGATGACAGGTAACGGGTACGAGTCACTTCTGGGGACATTCCTATTGGACACAGAGTAAAATTTTTCACAATGAGAACAATTAACTATTGGATTTATTTCCCCCAGGGAAAGAGTGTATTCCCCAACACTGGACATTTTTAGGATCCATCTGGACAGAGTGCTGTCGGCCTTTTGACCAATAATTGGCAAAGCAAGATCAGTTCTAGGAATGGTGTTCAGAGCCAGAGGTAAAACTCATGAAACCTCACCAACTGCTCCCAGCCCTGTACAGAGAACTGAGCGGAAAAGATTACACCCACTTGTACTGTCAGCATCAGATGTAAAGGCTTAAACACAGCAGTGATTTCTAGGGGCTGTTCATTTAGAATAAGGCTCTTGAGTTTGTCCCAGAGAATGTGGAGCAGAGAGGAACTGCCTCACTACGCAGACAGCAGGCATGGTGGGAATGAAGCTGTGACTTTCCTTCCTGTCCACAGCCCCAGCCATTCAGTTAGTCATCACTAACCTTGGTGCTGTGCCTGGCATACTGCAAGGCAAGGCAAAAATATATATCCTTTTACTTTCCAGGGAAGGCAACAGTTGGTGTTCCCAGGCTGCTAATTTCTTATGTGCCTAAGTCAAAAGGGTTATTGCATCTTCCCACTCATCCACTTCCTAACAACTGTTGTCACTCCTTGCCGCTATTGCAAGGTTTCTCGTTTTGCTCTTTGCCTCATTACCTTTCCCAAGTATAGAAAACTGCAATTCTGTGCTTACCCTGAACAGCAAAGATAACAAAACTCAGCCCAACTTTCTCAACATCAAGGTGTCATTGCCGCTACCTGCAGGTTTATTCCAGGCATCCAGACAGGATGGATTTGCAAATAATACTGCTGCACTCTGTGTAGTGAAGGTGTTTCTTGAACTCTGCATTTGCACCAGCAGCTCCAGGCATGGCCTTCACCATCAAACACAACAGCACAGACAATGAATGCAAAGCCTTAAAAGAATACACCAAAAAAAAACCAAACCAGAAAGGGTCTACCTGAGTTTGGACGTCTTAGTCAGTTAAGAATTAAGGGTAAGTTTAAAAAGTTTGAAGTGAAAAGAAGTCTAAACTGCTAGAAAAATATGCTGGGGATTCAGTTCTCTCCCATACATCCCCATGAAATTCACCCCATGCCTAAATTTTGAGGATATAATATACAAGATTTTGTTCCAAGCTAAAGCTGACAGGTTTCAATCTTAATAGAACTGCACTGCATTTTATTTATACATATGTTGAGTACATTTTCTCAAACACCAGTCCCCATCTTTAGTAATGACATGCGTCCCTGTTGTGCTAGTACAAGCTACTTACCTTAGGACAAAATCACAAGAAAAGGAAAGGAAAGGAAAGGAAAGGAAAGGAAAGGAAAGGAAAGGAAAGGAAAGGAAAGGAAAGGAA
>JANEHK010000064.1:2786818-2838872 GCA_025960845.1 Tachycineta bicolor
AATACTTTCCATGAAGACCTGCATACAGTTCAGAGCCTCATTCAAAGTTTCAAGATTTTCCATTTTTGACAGCTTCTATTGCGACCAGTGCCTCTGTAGCAGCACAGCCTGTTAGCCTGGGGATGTGATTTCCTTTCATCAGAAAAAGGAGAGGAGAAGAAGAGTTCTACTTCCTTATGCCTCTTTGAGACACAGCCAAACATACAGTTGTTGGCGTTCTGAGAATTCAGACTTTCAAAAGGTGTACTCATACTTTGCCTGTTTTTCCAGGCTGACATGTCGCTCCCACTATTAGGAATACCAATAAAAGAGAAATTCTTTGCAATTCAGGAATTCAAGGACATTTGTGACCAAACTCCCCTATACAGAACTATGAAGAACTAGCATGTGACAGCCTCAGAATGCTGTAATTAACTCGGTGATTCCTCCCCTGTTTTATAATTCCAACATTTGGCCTTTATTTCTTTATGACTTCTGCTGCCTGTAGCCACAAGCAGTACTCACAAAAAACAAACATATATTTCAGTTCCTTGACATTTTGGTTTTCACATTAAAGGTCTTATCTATGTACATGAAATTTTCAAGTATTCCTTGTTGTAGGGATTTGACTGTCATTGCAAAAGTGAGTGACACTCTCTTCTGTGTTGGGAAAGAAAATTTCAGGTCCAGTTGGATTAATTTAAATTTTTTTCATCTTGCTAACAAAGATGTATGTATAGATATTTATTCTGAAAGTATATCACTGCCCTGTTCATGTGGTAGTGGACATAAGAGAGTAGTCATCAGAGCTGGAAATCAAGTGTATTGCAATCACAGAAGGTTCTATTGTGCCTGAACTGGTACGTTCTCATCCAGCAGCCCAACATATGGTAAACATAATTGATTTTATCATAGCAGTAGGCTTCCATCCACTGTTTTGTTGTGTATTTCTAATAAAAATGGCTAGACTAATGAATTAATTTCTCTCATTTTCCTCTCCTCCAATCTCCTTTGGAGATTTTGAGGCCCATAGCAATGTGTATATTTCTTTGATGCTACTTTGCAGAAACTTCTGAGTAAGGATTAGGTGGCAAACTGTGCTAGAACATCCATCCTGCAGGTTGGCAGCCAGGTGATTCACATACTGACAGCACTAAGCAGCCTTTTGCAATTTATCCTCAGAGAATTATAAAATCTGCCAGGGGGTGAATGCAAAGGAAGAACTTATGGACAAGATTGTGAACTGCATAAAAACACATTATGGACTTCAACATGTGCAGTAATGGAGTGTGAAAAGTCCAAGCTAACTAGATAGTTTCATAGTTATCGAACTAGATAGCAGTTATCTGCAGTGCTGTCTCTGAAAAACTGTACATGACCTCTGGAGCAAGCTTACCCACACATGTAACGAGAGCTCTGCCTCAGGAAGACAGTCAGCCATGGCAAGTGCCTATGGAACTTACAACACATGAAGAAAAATCATTAATATGGGGAAAATAATGTACCAGGCCAGGGTGGGTTTTAACATGCAATTAAGAATAGCACTCCCCTCAGTAATAAATACATGGACAAATTCAAGCTGAAAGAAAATGAAGAAGGGTAATTTTACATGTAAATGTCAACTTTTACAGAACTGATAATAGACCTCTTTAAAAAAAAAAAAAAAAAAAAAAAAAAAGAAAGCACTGAAGGCTTTCATTTTCCTGAATGGTTTGTTGATGTTTAGATAAAATCCAAAAGACTACCAAAATTGAACAAAATCAGATTTCAGTCACTGGATGGAGTAAATGAAACAGAGGTGCACCTAGTGTGAAGTTATTTTCAAATTAATTTCTGATGTATACCCAGTATTTCAAGATGAATAATTTTTCTTCTAATTTTTACATCTATATGAAAATTTGAAGGAATGGATACACTAAGTTACAGCAGGTTACCACAAGCTGAGCTTTATGCACCCTGATCTAAAAGAAATAGAAGAAAAGGAAGTTAGTATCAAACATCTGACTGTTGACCTGGATAAAAATAAAAGGACTATTCTGGTTGCAGTGCCTCATTTATATTTTTAACTTTATTTATAATCTGTTCTCCTAGAGTTTTCCAAAGAATTTTGCCTCAGTTCACCCAGTAAATAGAACCGTTGAGCCATTTAATTTTGACTATCTTCTTTTCAATTCTGTATTTCTTTATAAAATTTAGTACGTGCTTACTTACAAACAACAGAAAAATAAAGGGTTTACTTTCTTCCAGTTACTGGGATGTGAATTTCAGAGAATGACAGAATAATTTGGCTTGGAAAAAAACTCAAGATCACTGAATCCAACTGTTAACCCAATACTGCCAAGTTTACCACTGAACAATGCCCCTAGGCACCACATTTACACATTTATTAATATTTACAGGAACAGTGATTCCATGACTTCTCTGGACAGCCTATTCCAATGCGAGACTACACTTTCAATAAAGAATTTTTTTTTTTTTTTTTTTCTGATATCGAATCTAAACAGGAAAAAATGGCAAAAAGTGTCACCAAAACATCCTGGGCATAGTTACAGGATTTCTCTCTTTTGATTATCTGATTTAGAAGTGTGTAAAAGTAGCACCTGCTTCAGACTACACATTATTGTCTGGGATTTGCATGCATCTGAGGCCTTTATTCTGTGTCCCTTGAGACTGGAATGACTGCCTGTTCAAAATGGCCATGGTTTTGTTGATACAACTAAAGGACTCTGGTAAAAAGAGACTGAATGTCAATGAGGCAGCCTTCCTTAGGGATGTATATTTTGTATTGTAAAGGAAGTGGGAAACCCCATGTGCCCTTAATAAAACTTTGGAAAGCTGAAGCTTATAATTACAAATTGCAGGATCTCGTGATGTAAACTCTGTTAGGGATCCCAAATTAGAGGAGCACTGCTTGGCACAGTACTGCACTTTCTCCTGAAATTCGGCAGAGACAGGCAGATCCCTTTAAATGGTTATTCATCTAAGGGCTGAAAACCTATGCCCACCCACCAGTGAATTAGGCACCGCGTCTGATCTAGAATTTGGGTCATGCAAGTACTGCTGGTTTTGCCTACATCAGAGAGACAAAGTAACAACTCTGTCTTCTCCAGCAGCATACGGCACCCATGCACAAGAAACACTGTGACAAGGAGGGGGTGTATGTGTGACCTGCCATATCCTCGTTTGTATTTTCAATTGAAAAATGTTTTAGAAACCAGAACTCCAGCCCACTCTCCAGATGATGGTACTGTAAAAATACTGACAGAGACATTTGGAAAACGATTCCTTCGCACTTCTTGTTTGGACACGACAATGACTTGCACAGACAAATCTTTGTCTGCTTGAGAAAGTCACATCACATTTTTCAATAGCCATGAAGATTAACTTTTGTGACTAGAATCATTGTATTGCTGCTTTCTGGGAAAGATTAGCACCTACTCTTGACATGCTCAAAAAACTTGCAAATGCAGAAACAAGCAATTCACCATAGAAACCCATAACCCCCCTAAATATTTCTATACCACTTCAGCTTTTAATTGTTTACTGTTCACTGCAGAGACTAAATTGTTTGAATGTAGATACATAACTCAATACCTTCCTCAGAATTATCTATTTGTGAACTTCCAAAAAAAGGCTCATTTTATCTTGGAATGGGGATACAGCTTTTACTTACCCTGGCTTGTGAGCAGTCATGACTTTATTTTTAGCTGGTGTAAATTGTCATAGCAACGTTCCTCCTATGAGATGAGGATCTCATTCCCCCTCTCTCTGTCTCATGTCATATAAAGACAGACAGCAGATTTTACCACATGTGTCAGAATTTTATACCATACTGTTATGCAAGCACAGAGCATCACATTCACATTAATAGCTGAAATGCAATGGATTTCCTGTAGGACCTGTAAAAGCTCTTTTGACTAATGCAGCTTGTTCCAGGATCTGTGCTCCTTTCTAAGAAATTGTGGACAACATTTGCACCAGTTCTTTTACTTTGGCCAGCTATTTGATCTCTCTTTTTTTTTTTTTTTTTTTTTTTTTTTTTTTTTTTTTTTTTTTTTTCCTTCTGGTCTGTGTAAGAATATATAAAACCAGAGAAAGATATTATCACAAATCCTGAGCAAGACTTGAATTAGCTCCAGCACTGAAAATTACATAGCTCCTATAAAACCCACTCAGGACCTGGGAAATCCCATCCAAAATAGGTCCTCATTGTCCCCAAGACCATCAGCAAAGTGTGACCAGTTGGAGTCACACGTTCTAGAGCTGATGTGCATATATAATTAGCCAGAGCCATGAAATGCCCTTTTTGATTTTTTTTATTATTATTATGATTATCTCAAATGTAGCTTGCTTTCCCCCTTGATAAGAGGGAGTGAGGAGTGTAATAGGTTTCTTCGTTTTCCTTTTTTTTTTTTTTTTTAATTTGCATGATCTCCTATGCTATCAGTGGCTTTCTTTGAAATTATTGTAAGAACTACAAGCTTGCCTTTTTTTTGGTAATGCCTAAATTTTTCTGTTAGAATCTGACACTAAAATCCAAAACAACACTTTGTCTTCAGGACAATAAAGAGCACATTACTAAACTTGAATTGTGACTGAAAATGTGGGGATTAAAAAACAAACAAACAAACAAACAAACAAACAACCCCCCCCCACAACAACAACAACCAAACCAAAACCAAAACAAACAGCAAACTTTCTCAAAATGCAAAGGGACAGGAAAATCTTTGCTGAAGACCTGTAATTTTACCTTAATTTTGAGAAATCTTAAAGGACACTTTCTAACAAAAAGTCAGCTGGCTATAAGTCAGCAAAAGTGGCAGAAAATTTCCTTATGTGTGTGTAGAGCTCACCAGGGACATGAATGAGAACATATGATTCCTGCTATGGATATTTGGAACATCTGAATGAACATCATCATAACAGAGGAATATGGGAGCTGGGGTTGATGACACCAATCAGGCTGAGCCTGAAATATGTACCATGACCAGATCTGAGAGAAGGGAGAGACAGAAGATCAGGTGAGTTTGTTTGTTTGTTTGTTTGTTTAATTTTAAGGGATAATTATTGATCCATTCATTTAAGGACTAGCCATTCACAACTCTAGTGAAAAAATGCTCCCAGTGCTGAAGCAGCAGTAGTCAGCCCACAAAATGCAGGAGTGGGTAGTTCACCTTGTCTTATTCCAGTCCTATTTGCAAATCCTTGCAGCAAATCAAGAATCTAGTCAGGCATAGAGTTCAAAATCAGTGTAAATATCTAGTCCAAGGCCTCTACAGAAAAAGATATCCTGACTAACAACAGGGTATACTTTCCGTAGTTCTTTTGGTCTCCTTCTAAGAGGAACATAAAAGAGATTTTGATAATTATCTAGAGAACTGAATTAAAATAATTCAATTCAATTAAAATTGAAATAAAAAGTGGGTTTTTTTCCTAAATTAAGCCCTCCTTAGCAATCCTAACCACTCATCAGAATACCTAATTGTGCTTGCTGGCAAAAATAATTTTGCAATACAAGATCAAATTCAGCCAGCTTACTTCACAAGTGACTCCAGTAAAAGTACACATAAAAACCTGGGCAAAATATATCTCCCTATGCAGTGTATAAAACATCAATGATGTTTTTCAAGCTATAAAAAGCAGAGAGCTTTAAGCTGGGTTATATGATCATCCCCACCCTGGCTTCTTCTCTCTATTCTGTGTTTCAGCTTAGACATTATTTTACAGCTCTGTTTGACATCCAGGATATATTTGGGGAAAAAAAAAAAAAAAAAAAAAAAAAAAAAAAAAAGCTTTAAAGTAAATAAGTTTTTAGTGTGTCTTTGGTTATGTAACCAAAATATGTGTATTTTATTTCATCTGCTGAAAGCTGTTAGGGAGATGTTTATTCCTTAACTTTTGTGACTCCAGGGGGGAGGGGGCAGATGCCTGCTGATAACAGCCCAGCCATTAGAACCAGGTGGGACAGTGTTCCTTATCTCTTTCACGACCCCTCCATCCTCCAGGGGGACATCTTCTGATAATGGGCCATTAGGGCCCACCAATGACACGACACATTCCATCATCCCATGGTGAGATGCTCCACCCAACAGGGGAGGAGCCAGCTGTTCCCAGCTAGATAAAAACTGGGACTGAAGGACACAAGGGATCCGGTTTTTCCTGGATTCCCAGAGGAAGACCAGACCCGTCTCATCACCACTGAACTTTCAGCAGGACCATCTCTACTCCACAGAACCACATCTGTTACTCCAGGAGGATTTATTTGGACTGCTTCCAACACCCTGACCAACAGGGTGCCAGGTTGTATCACTGATTCTGTCAGGGTTTTTCCAGGATTTTTCTTTGTTTGTTTGCTTGTTTTTTAGTACTACTACATTTTTATTTGTTTATTTGTTTGTTTAATATTCCTAGTAAAGAACTGTTATTCCTATTCCCTGAAATCTTTGCCTGAAAGCCTTCATTTGCAAAATTATAATAATTTGGAGGGAAGGGGGTTTACATTTTCTGTTCCAAGGGAAGCCCTAGCTTTCCCTGGCAGACAACTGTCTTTCAAAACCAAGACACAGTGGAAGAAAGGAGCTTGTTAGTTGTCCTGTGAGCACTAATCCTGTGTGAAATTCTGAAATGTACAGTCATGAAAGGCCTGAATTCTCCCTGTCTAAATCTGTTTTATTATTAGCTCGGTACCCTTACAATCCAGAGTTCTATCCAGTGTCTTTTCCCTAATTGCATGCAAAAGTTTGTTGAAATTTTAATGTGAGTATAAATTACTTTAGGGCTTAAAAGTGTTCATGTATCTTTGTGACAAAGCAGCTATCACAGGAAAGACACCTTCCCGTTACAACCTTCCTATTTAAAGCAAAGCTAGCATGTGTACTTCTGAAACTTGAGAGTGTGGTGGACTAAGAAACAGCCTTTAGACATCTAATGAGACAGCTAGACTGCAGCACTACCATTGCAAATCCTTCGAGTCCACAGAGCTTCATGATGTTCTGTTCCCTGGATCACAGCTCCTCCATTTTTTTCCTCCACGGCTAGCATTGCCATGTCATGAGGAAAAAGGTGACTGCAAGCTGAAATCTCTTGATGTATGTTATCCATTTACGTGCCTAAAATTGATAATGCCACTAATTAATGGATGATGCTTGAGCGCTTTCCTCAAAACCCATTACAGCCAATGATTTGGCCACAATTGGTACAGAACAAAAACCTCAACCAAAAATTAGCTTAAAAAAAATTAATTGCATGGATTAGAGCATTTCGAAACAGGTGTACGTAATTCCTTCACTTCTCCGGAATTCTCCATTCATCCATCGTAAAGGAATGGATACCAAATAGCACAGTTATGACATTCAGGAACTATTGTCTAAATAATGCAGATTAAGGAAATCCTTGTGTTGTAAATATATGGCTAAAGTACCTAAAGAGAGTATACAGATTTTATTGTAATCCAGGCTGTAGGAGAGCAGCAGTATATATCAGCATGTAACTGAGGGGATCTTTGTTAACAGAGAGTGGCCCCTTCTGTACGCAGGAGCAAAGATTTAAACTTCTGGAATACAAGTTGAAACAGATGTTGTGATCATTCCTTAAAGACACATTTACACTTCAGAAGAGGAAGCAAAACTGCAACCTGTGTTCTGCAAGGAGCGCAGATGAGGTTACAAAATACAATCTGTAAAAAATATAGAGTAAAAGCATACAGGGAAAGCTCCCAACTTCCTGTTGTTGCCCTACTAGCAACATAGTCTCATAGCTCTGCCCACTGTATAGGAGAGCAAGCAAGAAACTTGGAGAACGAATGTTTCATGAAAAGTTCTATTTATCTCCAGCTGTGGACTAGAATGCATACAGTTGAGTACCTCTACAATATCAGTTACTAATGTTTCTTAACCCAACAGTCTAAATTTTTAGAAGTTCCTTTGGTTCTTACTGTGATTTATACCTAAGCAAAGAAAAGCATTCTGCGAAACACACACACACACATACAAAATAAAATAAAATAAATAAATCCTAGTGAATACTCTGAATTATTTACATATTAAATAAGACTTTAACACAACCATCTGGTAGTATTAAAGATGTTTCCATCTGGATCCTCATTTCATCTGAGGATCTCGAAGTGAAAAGGTAGTCTTTAACATCTTAACTAAGTAAATACATAATATGGAATTGTCTGACTCACAGCAACTGTATAGTCCTGTATTTTGTGTCCACTGGTGGCAAATGTAAAAAGCTGCTTGGAGAGACCTCATCACATACATTTGCTGATGTACATTCCTCATCCTCCCCAACAATCACAAGTCAGAATAGATCTGAGGGCAGATTCCTGCCTGTTGCCTTAGGTAGATGAGTGAAATAATCTTCAGATAGAAAAGCACATCGTATATATTGGTTTACATTGTTTTGCCAATGATAAAGTAAAAATCTTGATATACTATCCAAAAACTTTGTGCATTAGTAAAGAAAAATTTTACACACAACTTCTGCTGGTCTGAGTAATCTCAAATTTGCCCTAAACATCCAACATGTCAGAAGCCAAAGCATAATGGACAGAACTTTGTTAAGCTGTTTGTAAGATGATCATGATAATTTTACTGTTGCTATTATTATTGAAATTATAGTATTAACCCTTACAGAAGATAGGTTTTACTTTGAGAAGAATCAACTACATAGCCACTTTCAAAATAAGATTCTGAGTTTTTTGGGTTTTTGTTGTTTTTATCTTTCTTTTGTTCTACAAGCAAAAGTTTTGACTATACTAATGAAAAAATATTTTCCTTACTGTTTATTCTGCGGAACACATTAATTTTTAACTGGTTCCTTGTATCTGTTTGTGCAAGGCTCTCACAGGGATAAGCAATACTACAGCTTGGTTGTTATTGGGAAGTTTTTGTGTGTTTTCTTGTATTTTATTTCAGTTTGGCTTGGTTTGGTTTTCTCCAGAAACAACCATTTATTTCTATGGCCCCCCTGGTACCTCTGGTCATCCCCACTCTGTGCTGAGGAATCTTATTACAAGGGAGGACATAGAAAGAGTTTTGGGACAGACTAACATAGAAATGGGCAGGGAGTGCTTTGTAAAGGTATCTTTGCCCTCTGCTGTCTTGCATTCAGGTGTTACACTATTTTGATTTGCACATGGCAAGGTAGAAACAGGGGGTAATACACCAGTTCTGACCAACTCCTGAGCTTCTGCAGAGAGAAGCCTTGCAGAGTCACATTGTTTCCTGAGACTAAGCAAAGATGTGACATAGGAAGTTTACCAAGGCTTAGCATCAGTTAATAAATAATGAGAATTGTGATGTTCCATGTAAAGTGTCATTGCTGCCAACAGGCAAATTTTGCTCATCCCCTGTTTCAAAGCCCTTGGATTTGAATACTGATTTATAAACAAGAGAGCTTGAGAAGAAGACATCTACATTGCAGGATCTGCAAGGGAAAACACAGTTGACAGCATCTCCTTAAGAGGGTTTGAAAAAGCAGAGAAAAACATGGAAAAGAGATGAACACTGAAAAAAAAATAAATTAGAAACAGCACAAAGAGGTGGAAAACAAGGGTGAAAAATAGCAGCAGGATTCTTTTAAATCCATGAGGAAGTAGAGCATGGAGCGATTCTGGTTTTTATCAAGTCCTTACTTAAAACACCCCATCAGCCCACTAAATTAAAATATAACTCAGGCATATTTGTTTAGCTATGACAAATGTCTTTCAACCCTGCTCATGCTCTGAAAAGTTGCTGTGCCACTGTGTTGCATATTGCGGTCAGAATTCCCTTTCCTTGGCTGTGTACAGGGACAGCTTCAGCTTCTCTGGCTCAGGGTTGTTGAAGCAGTCTGACACGGACAGTAATCAGAGTGTCTGAAGGCACTGGCATACATTTTAGGATGTATTTGTTTTGTTTTCCTAAGCACAGGAAGTTTAAGATACATATTATTGAGCTTAAGATGCATATTGTCAAGCTTTTCTCCCAAAGCATATGGACAGGTTATTTTTGAAAAACGAAGGAAATAAAAGCAGGGAACTGTAGAAATGGACTCTAGGAGCTGGACTTTTTAAAGACCAGCACAGATGATGAAAAAAAAAAGTAGTAGATAATTTTGTTCCTTGATTCAGACAGGAAATCAATTTTCATCCATCTTGATCTTGATAAAATTTTTAAATAAAAGCATTTAAATATAATTTTCTTTAGTACAGCTTCAAACAGACTTAGCACCCAGCTTCACATAGAGCAAATATTAAGAAAACAATTTCTCAACAACAAAGCACCAGCAACACCCTCAGTTTCATTTCTGCCCATAAAAGATTAAAGTCAAACCTTGGGTAAAGTTTCAAGCTTTCTTTCTGGTTAAACAATAATCATATCAACCCATCAGGTACAATTTTAACCTTCAAACTTTGGATAACTCAATACAAGTGTATACTGTTGACTTTGTTAACATTCTTTTGAATGGCTCAGTAAGAAGAGGCCTCAGTTTCAATACACCTAGCATATCAAAATACAGCACTGACACTTGTCCTTGCCCCACATTAATTTCACATATAATAAAACTGTAATTACTACTTCCCAAATCCTTTCAGTAAGATGCTGCAGGACTTCTAGAATCTTCTGTGATGAAGAAGTCTTCTGGAAATAAACCTCCTCTCTTTACTAGGTTGAATCATGGGAGTTTCAACCTGAGGCACAGCAGCTCAGAGATTTACCTGTGCATGAGACCAAGTGGGAGAGAGCAAGTGATGAAATGTCCCTGGTGCTAGACTTTGTGAAAGTTGTACCACGAGCATCCTATATGTGAGAACCGGACATCAGCATCCATCTTGACTCAGATTTAAATATAAATTACTGATTCTTCTCATAACCCCTGTCAAGTCCTGAGTACTATCTCTCTCTTGCGGAGTTTCAGTCATCATCTGAGAATGCAATTTCTTGTCCCACTTTTTTATCCCTAAAAACATCTACAAAAATAATGCTCATTATTCAAATGGTAGGTGAGCTATCTATTCCACAGGAGTGTAAGTAATGTAAATTTCTTACTTAAACTGGTTTTGTTGTCTGCTTTTTTGTCATCTATTTCCCTGTTCCAAAGGTTTGCCAGAAGCCATTATGTAGTACTTGCAGTGCAGTGTTGTAGGATATCTTCGAATGTGTAATGCCTTGTATCTAAATTAAGGATGACCACTCCCAGCAGGGGTGTCTCAAGAGCTCACTTCCCACCTTGGTGCCTCCACAGGTTAGGCCAGTCCTGTGCCACATCTCACTATTCCTCGCAGCTCAAACCCAGGTGACTCTCACTCAGCCCACAACCAACTGGCAACTGACTTTCAAAATAAAACACTAGACTTGCATGCAAATGTAACCTCTGTATTTTTTTTTTTTTTTTCCCCCAAAGCCATGGTACATCTTTAATTTGATTTCCCGAAAAAGTGCAGATTTGAGGGAATAATCCAAACACAACTTGGAGGTATGGTACCTCCTGCCCTAGTGCAATTTACAACTGAGATAGAAGCTCTGGTTGCAGGTAACTTAATTAGGGAGACTTATATCAACTGATAAACTGTGGCTCCTGATGCTGAATCTCTCTTTCTTTGTACCTTCTCGCTTCTTTGCAGCATCTGCCAAGTTTACGTTACTCTCTCTCTCTTTTACAAATAGTGCACCTGAGTGAAAATTACATTGGATTCTGCCTAGACTACATCTGGTAACACTGCACTTTCATATACCACTGTTGTAGTGCATTATTTGGGTTTATATTTTATTTAATTTTATATCAGGTTTTGTAATGGTTTCTTCTGTACCCCCTGTTCCCTTGGAAAATGCATCACCAGGTTTGTCTCCGCTCCTTCTCCACACCCATCCTTCCACACTGGAATGTAACCCAACTCTGTCCCACTCCCACCTTGTCCCTGATTGGGTAGTGGCTTGTCCCTGCCTCTAGCCTCTTCTCCCTGGATAAAAGCCCTGGGACCATGCGGAAATCTTTCTCTTGGGACTGGGACAGGGGCAAGCTGAGCTCCTGACCCTGCGGGGACAGGACCACAGGAGAAAGACTGAATAAAGCCATGATTCCCCCCAGACCAAGGGCAGACTCTTTCCTTTTTCCATCGACAGGGACATGCTCTCTCTAAAGGAAAATGTTCCAGAAGCCTCTCTGAGATCTTTAAGACCCTGAGGGAAAAAATCCTTCTGGACATGGTCTCTCTCTCAAGCTAGCCAAGGCAAAATTGGAGCTGGGACTCCGAGGGAGAGAAAGTCACGTCATACCACTTGATCAGCTGATGCTCCTACCAATGGCAAATAATTATACTTACAGTTTTATGCTATCCCAATGTCCTTTCTCTTCTCTTCTCTATGTCAGGTTTGGAGGTTTTGGGGGTAGGGGGGGGGATGGTGTTTGGTGGTTTTTTGTTTGTTTGTTTGTTTTTTGGTTTGGGGGTTTTTTTGGGTTTGGTTTTTTGTTTCTTTTCTTTTCTTTTCTTTTCTTTTCTTTTCTTTTCTTTTCTTTTCTTTTCTTTTCTTTTCTTTTCTTTTCTTTTTCTTTTCCTAATGTATTTCTTTTTTCTATCTGTTATAACCAGGTTAAAAGGAAAATAAAAAAGGGAGGAACAAAATCACCTTTCAAGGTTAAGGCAAAGCGAATCTCAGTAGTTCCGTCTCAAAAGCATCTGTGATTCAGGAAAACACCACATCAAGAACTGATGATGATCTAAGTTGCAGCAGTTGAGCTTTTTCCAGATCCAGTTCGTAAGAGAAAAAAAAGGCAAGTCTCAAGGCAGGGTGCAGAAAACACTTCAGCTCTTTCCCTATCCTGCATCTTAGATTACAGCACTCAGCATGAGCCTGAGATTTCCAAAAATGGATATGCAGTGAACCTCTCCTCAAATCAGGCAGATAAAGCACTCAACAAAAACCATCCTCAAATGACATTAAAAAAACCTAAAAGAACAAGGCAAATAAATATTATGAAATGTCTTCCTTACTCTGAAATATTCCTGATCCTCAAATAGGCATTGATAGTGGGCTTGAAAGGAAAAAAGTGAAAGGAAAATAAAAGTAGAAAGTAGAGAGTCAAAGCATGTCTGATGTACTGCTCTGTGCAGAAGTTGCTGCATTAATTAGTCATGCCCTTTAATTTCACCTATTCTGCCTTGGGACAGAAAAGGATCACTAAACTGAAGACTGCAATGACCTGCCCTGAGGAAGTGGTATGCTTTGGAAGAACCTGATTCTAGAAGGTGATAAAATTTGGTCGATTGTATTATAATAATAATGTCCAAATGCTTACGTTTCAGCTCAAAAATACATGGAAATGGATTTCCATTTTGGTAAGAAATTAGATAGAGCAATCCTTTTTTCTTCAGAAACTGAAAAAGCCAAGCCTTCCTAAGCAACTAATAGCACAAAATATTTCTTTACTTCTGTACGAATCCTCTTCTGGGCAAAACTTGGTCTCCACCAGAGATACTATTTTCTAGAAACTACATTGTTACAGTAACTGCCTACCTTGAAAAACACATCAATTAAGGTAAGTCAAGTCACACCAATTAGTCGCTGGCTGCAAAAATAGGAGGTCAGACACGAATAAGCCTGCTCCTTGATGAGGAGTAAGAAGATGATGCATCTTAAGATCTGCCCTTGCATCTTCTGCTGACTTTATTAAAGAATATTAGGCATATCATCCTGGGGATAAAATAAGTGAAGAAGAACAGATGAGTGTGGATACCATTTCTATAGTAACACATGTTAAGAGCTAAAGATAGTCATAACAGAAAGGGTGTGTTTTGATTTTGATGAGTCAAGTCAGTCATGTGGATATGTATGTACTTCAGCTTTCATGTATTATCAAAATGACAAATACATTTCTTCTTAATTATTATCCTAATTCAAGAGTATTTGATACTAGAGTGTTTTTGTAAAGAGTCTCTTGCAATTAATAATAGTAATAGCAATGAAAATGCTCATGTTAGAGTCATATTAATGGAGAAAAAGAGTGTTAAAAACTTGAACTTGCTGTGGAAAGCACACTAACTCAGTGTTCATCAAATTAAGAAAATTAATCCCTGAGGAAAAGATAGAGTTATATAAGAGCCAGAAAACAGGCAGAAAACAGAGTGTAACTTAGGACCAAATAAATCCTTCAGAGAGGTCAAAACACAGAGTCGTTTCTGAATTGATTTCTTATTCCTTCCCCTCCCAGTCCTATGACTTGCCTATTCTGTCAGTATAGAAGTTTTCTTTAGAAAAAGTTAATTAATATACACTGTACTTTTCAGCTACCCTCCTAGGACAAACATTCAGCTCACCACATTGTTGCTCCATGGTATGAAATAGGAAAAAAAAAACCAGTGTAAAGGATGCTGCAGGAAAGAGGAAATGGACAAAAAAAATCACCAGTGCCATGCTTCTGACAGTCTCAGTACTTTGAACTGAATTCAGAGATACTAGAAGAAAGATTTCCATGTCTTTTCACTGATGTGTACCACTCGACATTAGATTCATGCAATTAGACTTTCCTTTTTCATTTATGCCTCTACCAAAACCACAAGTCTGACTTTGTCATGTGTTGAAGTGATGCTGGATTCTTAACTGCTTGTTTTCCTGTGGTCATTTTGACTTAGGAAAAAAAAAAATCTATTCAGTTACACAGCACATGATCCTGAATTGTGAAGTCAGATGAGAAAAGAAAGAGAAAAAGAAATGATATCTTAGTAAATAGAATATGAAACTGAAAACATCCATGTCTGTTTCTTCTCTTTAAAGAGAATTTTAAGGTTTTCCTGTAAGATAAGTGACAACTATAAAAAAGAAATAAAACTGGCTGTTTAACATGATGTTCTTGTTCTGAGCTCATCTGATGTTGACTTGCCACCACATAATTGACTCATTTGCAAAAAGCTTGAAGAAGAAATGGTGAATAAACTACTGTAAAAATGGAACATGTTAATCTAATGCTATGCAAGGGTCTGCTAGGAGCAGTTCAACAAAAAAATAGCCAACCTGTGCAAAGATTTAGAAAACCTCACATGTGATTTTTTTTTCACTATGATACTGACCTCTCCTTGTGGGCCAGCTCTGGCCTTCAGAGTGTTTTTGACTTTATTTTCTGGAGAAGTAAGAGCTTGGGAAATACACTCAAGCAATTTGTTTAACTGACAATTCAGCCAAACTAGTGTCAACCAAATGCTGACGATTAAAAATTTAATCTTTTGCTTGAGCACTTGTGCTGCAATAAATCGTTTAAAGTAGCTGCCTTTTGTGAGTTCTTAAAAAAGACAAGGTGATGCAGCACAAACCATGTGCCTGAAACGAAGGGGTAAGAAGACAGGAATGTATAAGTAAAATGATAAACAACTTGTTCATGGTCCCAATTCTGAGGGAAGCATGGTCATACCCCTTAAATTCCCCTTGACAACAGCTCTGAAATAGACTCTGAAGAGAGTACACATGAGAGAAAAGCAGCCTTTTGAGCAAGCTGAACTCAAGAAAAGTTCTAGGCTTGCTTTGAAATGTGTGCTTCTCCTGATTTTATTTGATCTTATGGCAAAGAACAGTAGAGGGTGTAGCTGATAGCCTTAATACTCCAGCTCCAGCTGAAGTGTTCAGCTCCAATTATCAATGTTTTGTGAGCATTAATAAAAGAAATAGTTTTCCTTGAATCCATGGTGGCACAAAGTGATGATGCCCTGGTGCAGATGGCAGGAAAAATAATGTCTTCCATGAGGACTGTTTACAGAAGGTTTTTGGGTTTGGTTTTGGTTGGTATGTTTGTTGGTGGTTTTTCCCACAAAAAATTTATAAAAATCTATTTCACAGTGATATTTGGCACTAGGGTGTTAAGTACTTTTTTAAAAAAAAGACACTTGAGTACCTTTACTTTCAAATTTTTTTATTTTTTTTTTCAGAGGGTGGGAGTGTTTGTTTTTTATTTGTTGCTCTAAAATCCAAAGCATTAAGCTTCTGAATCTTTTGGAAATGCATTTATTTGCTTTCTTTTTTCTCTTTCTCTTTCTCTTTCTCTTTCTCTTTCTCTTTCTCTTTCTCTTTCTCTCTCTTTCTGTTTTTTTTTTTTTGTTGTTGTTGTTGGTGGTTTTTGTTTTGTTTTTGGTTTTGTTTTTGTTTTGTTTTGTTTGGGTTTGGTTTTTTTGTATTTTTTGGTTTTTTTGGTGGGGTAGGGGGCATGGTGCAGTTGGTTGCTCTAGAGTCCAAAGCAGCAAGAAATACTTTTAAAATTTTAATTATCTTCAGAGTTATCCCATGAAAAGGAAAAATGAATAATCCAGGGATTACTGAACCTGGCAGAGCATGAAAGGAAGATTTGTGCTCTTAGCTGCTTCATTCTGCCATGACCTTTCCTGTGTGCAGCAGTAATTTTGATCCTCTAGTGTAACTAAGCAAAGCACAGATACTTTCCCAGGTGTAGGTCCAGCCTGCTGTCATCAAAGAACAGACCTCGAAAGGAAACAGGCATTGAGGAAATACAAGGCCTTGATTACTCTTTGGGATTAGACAATTCTGAAAATACCCCATTTTAACATTAATCACAAATAAATTCCAAAAAGCTTTTTACCTGAATTGTTAAATATTGAAAAAACTGATTCAGCTTTGGCTTGGCTATGAGAGTACCAAGACAAAAAACTTGCTATACTGGTAGCCTCAATTGTATGTTGAAAGCTAGTCCTCCTCCAAAACCAGCTGTTATGTGCTTTTTTAAAGCAGACAAACAGGCTAGGAACTTATTCCATTTCACTGAGGTACAGAAACCAATCCTGTACATAAAGCTGGTGTTTTTACCTTGGGGAGATATTAATTCTGATAAAGTATAAAGGTATAATTCATAAATAAACACATTAGATTGGGCAAATAGTTCTGGGGATACTCTATTTTTCACAGTTCTGAACCTATGAAGTTTTCAATTCCTTTTTATTGTTTTAAAGGCGAAAGATACATCAAAAAAAGGCAGGTGGGCTATATGCTACAGTTTTGTTTGGCTTACAAAGGCAGGCATCTTGTTCTGCAGAGATTCCAAAATATTGCAGAAATATTTGCAAGCATGGAGTAAAGGAGAATTCATCGCAAGTTACAGCTGCTTTTGGGTTAAAATTCAAAATATTTTGCAATTTAAACACCATCTGAGTAGGGATCAACAAAGGAAAGGACTCCATTGTCAAACAGGAATCATGAAAATTCTAATTAAAGCAATCATTGCTAAGAAACAAGGAAGAGAAAGAATTTATTGCATTTGGACAGTGTTAGGCTATTTGTACTACCTGAGTTAATCCCATTAAATCACTGCAATGTGCTCAAGGAGAAGTAATATTTTCTGAATTCCCCTTATAATTTCATCCACTGGTGAAAAATACTCATATGCCAAGCTGAGATTTATAAGACCCGTAACAAATTAAAACCCCAAAATTAAAACCTACCCTCTAATTGTTCTTTTAGCTTTGCAAATTGTCTCAGCATAATATTCTTAAATATATATTAAGAATTATCAGACTGAAACCAAATTGGCACAGGAAGAAATGGAAGAGGAATACACTTTACTTGATACATTTACATAGCACAAAGATTCCATAATGAGAATGGTGTGTTGATTAAAAATATTTCTTACATTTTATTTTAACTGATTACTTCTTTTAGGCCATTTTCTTCTTAATTTCTCTTGCTGTCATAAGCAGTCAACTATATATCCTTTGTAGCCCTTTTAATCAGTGAAATTTTCTGGAACAGACCACAAACGCTGTCTCAGTAGGAGTGACCTACGTTGGAAGCAAACAAATGTACACTCACTTTTGTTCTGCTGAGAGATGCATCCATCCATCCTGGAGCTTATGTAGCTGCAAGGAACTGATAATCTGGGAAAAGATAGGTCAGTTCACTTTCTCAGCCATTTGCAGCATGGAGTATATTCTGTTTTGGCAAGTACAGTGAGGTTTTTACATCCTCCAGACATTTCAACAGCAGAAAAATTCTTTCCAACATAACACCTTCAACTGTATTTCTGAACTCAGGCCTCCAAGTTATAAAATCATAGAATATCCTGAGTTGGAAGGGACACACAAGGATCGTCACGTCCACCTCCTGGCCCTGAACAGGACACCCCAAGAATCACACAATGCACCTGAATGTGTTTTCCAAATGCTTCTTGAGCTCTCTCAGGCTTGGTGCTGTGACCAATTCCAGTTCCAGTTGTTCCACATGTTCCAGTGCCCAACCACCCCTTGGATGAGGAACCTTTTTCCTGATACCCACACTAAACCTCCTCTGACTCAGCCTCATGCCATTTCCTTGAGTCCTGGTACTGGTCACAAGAGTGAAGGGATTGGTGCCTGTTCCTCCCTGTGAGGATGTTGTAGACTCCAATGTGGTTTCCCCTCAGTCTCCTCCAGGCTGAGCAGACACAGTGATCTCAGCCACCCCTCATATGGATTCCCCTCCAAGCCCTTGACCATCTTCATGGTCCTCCTTTGGACACTCTCTAACAGCTTAATGTCTTTTTTGTTTTGTGACACTCAAAACTGCCCCCAGCACTCAGGGTGCTCTGACCCAGTGCAGAGCAGGGTGGGACAATCCCCCTCCTTGCCCAGCTGGCAATGCTGTGCCTGATGCACCCCAGGACACAGGTGGCCCTCCTGGCTGCCAGGGCACTGCTGACTCATGTTCATCTTGCCATCGACCAGGACCCCAGGTCCATTTCCACAGTGCTGCTCTCCAGTCTCTTGTTGCCCAGTCCATACACACATCCAGGTTTCTCCATCCCAGGTGCAGAATCCTTGTTAAACTTCATATGGTTTGTGATTTCTCAGACCTGTCATTTGTCCAGGTCTCTCTGCAGGGCCTCTCTACCCTTGTGGGATTTGAGAGCTACTCCCAATTTAGTGTCATCGGCAAACTGACTTAGTATTCCTTCCAGTCCTGCATCCAGGTATTTATAGAGATGTTCAAGAGAAGTGGCCCAAGGACGGAGCCCTGTGGAACCCCACAAGTGTCAGGTCACCAGTCTGATGTCACCCCACTCACTGTAGCCCTTTGTGCCCGACGCATGAGCCAGCTGCTCATCAGCCACATGATGTGTTTATCCAGCTGTGGGCTGGACATCGTCTACTGAAGGGTCCTGAGAGAGACAGTACAGACAGCTTTATGAAATCAAAAAAGATCACATCAACTAGCTTCCCTCAATCAACTAAATGGGTTACCTTGTCGTGAAAGGAAATCAGGCTGGAGAACAGGACTTTCCTCTCATGAGGATGTGCTTGTTGTGATGATGGCTATGGTGTCCTCCAGGTTATTTCCAACATTTCCCAGAATAATCTTGTCCATAATTTTACCAGGCACTGAACTGAAACTGATAGGTATGTAGTTTCCAGTGTAACCCTTCTTGTCCTTCTTGAAATTTGGGAAAACATTAGACAGCTTTCAGTCAGCTGGGACTGCTCCAGATTCCCAAGACCACTCAAATAACATCAAGAGAAGCTTTGCAATTCTATCAGCCAGCTCTTTGAGGATTCTTGGATGAATCTCATCAAGCCGTATAGATTTGAAGGGATCCATTTGGAGCAGCAGATCCTGTACAACCTCAAGGTTATTAGGGAACTGATCATTCTCAGAGCCTTGGTCCTCCAGCTCAGGGCACTGACACATCCCCAGATCCACGCTGAGGACAGAGGCAAAGAATGCATTAAACACCTCTGCCTTGTCCATGTCCCTGGTGGTGAGATTAACATCCTCATCCTGTAAGAGGCTGATGTTATTTCTACACTGCCTTTTGCCATTAATATACTTGAGAAACCTCTTCTTATTGTCCCCCACAATTCTGGCCAGCTATAACTCCCGCTGAGCTTTGGCTGTGTGTTTTCTCCGTATAGTGGTGAGCAGCATCTCTGCCTTCTTTCCATGGCATCTGACCTTGCTTCCATTGAGAATCTTGTGCACCTTATTTCCAAGAGAAAATCCCTGTTCAACCAAGCCAGTCTTCTGCCTCACCTACATTTCTTTCAACATTTAGGAGTTGCCTGCTCCTGTACCCAGCAAACTTAAAAACTGTATATCCTTTTATAGAAAGCCTTCTTATGTCTGGTGACAGCATTACACTGCAAGACCATTCCCATTCCTGGGTTCTGCCATTCACAGCAATGTCTGAGGAACGAGGGCAGTGTAAGACAAACATGCATGCAGGCTGTGTTCTGCCCTGAAGGTGAGGACCCAATGTAAGAATGACATGGACCTGTTGGGGGGAGTCCAGAGCAGGGTCGCAAAGGTGATGAGTGGGCTGGACCTTCTTGTCCCATGAAGACAGGATATTAAATAGAATTCTATTAAATAGAAGGCTTACAGAAGACTTTCTAGCAGCCTTCTAGTACATACAGTGGCTACAAGAGAGCTGGAAAAGGACTTTTCATAAGGACAAGATAGGTAAAACTGACATAAAACAGATTGAGATTAGCTATTAGGAAGAAATTTGTTACCCTGAGGGTGGTAAGGCAGTGGAACGGGTTGCCTTGTGAAGCTGTTGATGCTTATCCCTCAATTTGTTCAAGGCCAGGTCGTTTGGGCTCTGAGCAACCTGTTCTAGTGAAAGGTGTCCTTCCCCATGGAAGGGGAGCTGGAACTAAGTCAAATTTCAGTTCCCTTCCTACCCCAGCCATTCTCTGGTTCTATGACTCTGTCATATGATCCAGCACTATCTCTGTTCCTACAGGCCTGCTTGATTTCCCCCCTCCTGCTTACTGTGTCTGAGACACTATGAACACAGCCCCTAAGCACTCTGATGGATGAAGACCTTTTAGGAGCTATCAGATAACTTGCTAGAAGCTGAGGTGCATTTTGGGAACTTTTCCCTTTCCTGGCCAACTAGCTAATGCCTTGGTTGGATTTTATGGGGTCAATGTTAAAAGTTTGTCTGTATTTCCTTAACTTCAACCTCTTTGTCCATCCTTCCTCACCTGTAGCATAATAACAAAAGGTACACTCACAAATTTAAGCAATATTAGCTGGCAACTCAGGAGACAGCCAAGGCCTTTTGAGGACAGTCTTGACAACAACATCAGATATGCAGCCACAGTTTATCAAAGGATAAACTTTTATCTTTGAACATAATCCTTTCTACAAAACTCTCTACATAATACCATGTGTCACAAGCCTGTAATTGACTTCACAAAAAAAAAAAAAAAAAGATTTATTGGAGCATGGATTTTCTCATAGCCTGTGGTTTCATTAAAATTTTGCATTCAATACACATCTATAGTCACTCAGTAGATTATTACTCCCTTCAGTCATGGTCATCTTTTTTCTAGTTTAACAGGTGACATGCGATTTTCTGTCAGGTCTTTTTACTCTTGGCTCTGTAAACTAGCTCTAAAGTTAAACAAAACATAACCCAAGCATAAATTAAACTTACTCTGGTCTTGATAGATACAACGTCAGATTCTGCTTTGAAATTCAACTTCTAGTCCTGCCTATACCACAAATCCAGAAGTTGCTTCTGTTTTGCGAATTTTGTACAGGAGAGCTGTTATACATGAGTTGTACAGTATTTGCTCATATTAGAACTGGGCGGAGTTATCTTACTTTGCATCAACTTGCAACCACTCCCAAAATCACTTCAGAGAGCTAAAATGTTTGCCACTATTTACACTGCCTTTATTTTGCCCATTTACTTGCCTTCTTAGAAGCAAATTACTTGGATGCAAGTATTTTAATAAAAAAGTGTCACGTTAATCTGTCAAAGTAAGAGATGTCCTCATTAGTGCATTATTTACTATATTACTCCTCCTGTTGAAGTACTAAAAATAAATCATCTCAAAAGGCTGCTATTCACAGAATGAAGAAGGAACAACCACAGCTTGTGGAAGTTACAGTACAAACATAGCCCTGAGAACACTCAATGGACACAAATATGTTGAGGTGGTGAGAAAACAAACTTGATAAGGAGACCCAAATTGATAAGGACAGATTTTGCACAGATAAAGGTATTGATGAAGATTCTGAATGATTTTGGATAATCATTCCAAGTCTCCTCTGCACACACACAGGAGCTGTGGACTGTCCCCAAATGCATCAAGGATAAGGACCTTATAGAAAATGGACTGCTCTTACAACCAAAAGAATACAAGAATCTTCTAGGTTATAGGCTCCAAGCAAATCACTCAGGCTTTGGAAAAGCAATTCAGGTTTATCTCCTGATAAACTGGCAGGGCGACTTCAAGGGCCAGTATGTAAAAACTGTAAAAACATATGTAAAAAACATTCTGCTGTTTCACTAGGCAATCTGTATGACAATTACCATTGCTGGCTTCAAAGGTAATTACATTTCAGTCAGCTGGAGTTTGACAACCAGGGAGGACCTGGATTCCGTTTCTTGTAAAGAGATTCAGTGATCTAACATCTCACCAAAATTTCTTTTAACCTCTTGTAAGATTTTTATAAATACAAATAAACATTTCTAAAATGAGAGTCTAGCACACTGCCTGAATATCATTCTCTCCTTCAAGGGCACATTAACAGCTGCACACCTAACCAGACTCTCATTGTTCCCTGGTCCCCCAAGCTGGAATGCCATGCTTATGTTCTCCAGAAAACAGGAAAAATAATCTGTGGTTTTTTGGGCTTGGGGGATTTTTTTTGAGCTGGTTAGAAAACTTCTGTGCCAGTAGGCTGGCTTAAACAACCTGTTTCAAAAATTGAGGTAATGTCTCTTCTCAAGGTCATCACCTCTGTCTCTAGAAATTATTTTTGTAATAACTTTAATCAGTAAAGGCAATTTAATTTTTTTCCTTCGTCAGAAAAACACTTTTTTTTTTTTTCTGAAACTGTTTAATAGGAGAAAAAAAAAATTAATTATCTAATAGAAGTAAAAGACAGCCCAAGAAAGTGCTATTCTGAGGCTGGATTCTATTCAGCAGTCACCAAAAAATACTTGTATTAAACAAAACTATATCTTTTATACACCTAATCTGAAGATTCATCAAAATAAGAACACCGTACATGTGCAGTATTAATTTCATTTCAGAAGCCCTAAGCAGAAGGTTGTTTTGCATACAAAAAAACTGTTCCCTCTTTATTGTTACAGAGTGAATTTCTGATGACTGCTGTGGAAAAACAACTGGATTACACAATGCTTTAGAAGATAAATTAAAAAGAATAGAATCACAGTGTTCTTGCAGGGTTCTTTTCTGTGAGTTTTATTTACCAAGAGAAAAAATAATATATCCTAACTCCTCTTCTGACTTCCTCCACTCTCCTAAGAAACTTATGTCAGAGATATGCTGGGACACATGAAAAATGATAAAAAAGTATTTACTCAGATAAAGGCAGCTAAAATTCTAGCTATGCCAAGTCTCATAGCTCCTCATCTTCACCCCACCGCCTCCCCACCCCCCCCCAAAAAAAAAAAAAAAAAAGATAAATTAGATAGAAAAGAGAGACCAAAAGAGCCAAATAATCCTACTCTTAAAATAGGTTGGTCTGGAGGTCACACACCAATCACTAGCTTGTTTCAACATCTGAGGCATTAAGAAGTATTGTTTTTGATTTTTGAATTTCTAGATCTATACCAACTTATAATATCAGGCAATCTGCAGAAATGCAATCGATTAAAATTAAGTCATTTTGATAACTCTACATTAGTTTTTAAGGGATGAGATCATGACAGGAGCTGAACAAACTTCTATTTTCTACATGAGTGCTCCACACAATCCAGCCAAAATAATCTACAATTAAGATAAAAGCTTCTTCTTAACTTATATAAAAGTTGCTGAGTAGAAGATAGCCACATGAAGAGGTAAGCTCAAGTGACAGTATTCTGATCTATGGCACAAAAATGTAAAGGAGCCCATGTGTCTGGTGGAATCACCCTTATCTTTTCAAGGGTAAGCAAGAGCAGAGTTATCTTTTAATTGTTTTATTAAAGACAGCCAATTTGAAGATCTGGAATTAAAATTAGTAGGTTTTCTGCCACAGGTAAACAAGCAAATTGTTATGCCTATTATCTTTATGCATAACAGAATAATTGTCAAGCACTCTATTGAATTACGATTCACAATTTATCTTTCTAAAATTACAGTTTGCAATAACCAGGGTTAGACGTATGATTATTGGACTGTAAATTATTTTGGTATGCCAATAATGTACTTAACATCACATCAATGTTTCTTTATAACCCAATTTCTTATTATTGATTCCAGGTATTACAATTATAATGCAAGAATTTTTGTGATAATAAAAAACCCCAGTGACTCAAGACAGTTAGCTATTTAGCAATTGTCAGACAATATTTCTCCCTTCTGTTCTATTTTTTTATTAGACTACAAATGTATTTATTGAAATTTATTAATTGTTACTGCATGAAGTTTTTGTTGCTCGGTCCAGACCATTGCAGCATGACTGTGGTACCTCCTGGAAGTTTACCCTCTCTATTCCCCATGAGACAGCAAATTGAACAACAGAGAACCTTTATCTTCCAGGACTCAGAAATCTCATGATATCTGAACTCTAAAACCTGACAAGCAATTCAGACAGCTTCCTAAAGCTTTTAAACTTCTAGTGGATTTGTTCAATCAAGTGTTTGAGGTGGTTTGAATGGTTTTCACGTGGTGACTGCTGGTGGTGTGTTCACTGTGTCACAAATAAGACTTAGAGGTACTGGAGCTGAGGTTCCCCTCTGCCTCATGGCGCAGCCATGTGCTGCTGTGGAATGGTCTGGCTTAGAATTTCCTTTGTGCCTGTGACTGGTGCTGCACGTGATGATTCAGTCACATCAAGCAAACATCTACCAGCGATCAATGCAAAGGAAATGCCAAAGCTGTTCTTGTAGGTACATGTCCACAGTGCATCACCCAGCTCTTGAGGCCTCTTCCAGCTTAATGATAGCTCTAAAATGTTGCAGGACCAGAGATTTCATACTCCTGGGAGGTCAAGGGAAAGACACGACCTGGGAAGGAGATGCTGGTTTGAATGCAGAGATTGCAAGATTGCCTGCTTGCTGTGAAGAGCCATGGCAAAGCAGAACTGAGGGTTGAACATATTAGTCATGCTGGGGGAGGCCCCGGCTCTGTGGAAACAGCTTTTGGTAGTCTGTCCGTCCATGGCCACTCTGCAAGAGTGCAGATGTGCAGGGCAGCACTGCTCACATCTGACAGGCCTGGGGACTGAGCTGAGCCTGACGGAAACACCAAGAGCCTCTACAAGTACCAGGTCAGGAAAACACCAACAAAGCCTCCATCCCTGCTCTGCTGTGCAACTTGAAAAGGATCTTAAAGGCTGCAAAGGGCCACATAAATGTTTCATTAGACAGAGAGTGCACTTTGTCAGAGGGAAGAAAGGACAATTAATCAGCATTTTGAAGACAAAGCTGAGAAGTGCCAACCTGTATGAAGAAGCCCTGTGCTACAAGAAAGGACTTCTATTTTCATTAGGTGGAAGACCTAATGAGGTCCAGAGGCCATGAAGTTGAACTGGTGTAGTTCAAACCAGGACTCCCAGAAGAAAGAAAAATGTGGAAAATTAATGATTACTGGACAAGTACAACAGGAGAAGCAGACTGTTCTCTATTTTTCTCTATGGCCATGAATTAAGTGGAGGAGGAGCAGGTGTTTCTGTGAAAGACCTTCTGCAGTCTGAGACCCTTTATAGAAACTGTAAGAATCTCAGGTGACGTGATCCAGGCTATGGTACTCAACAGGTCAACTAAATCTTTGTCATTTTGCCCTTTATCCTTACAGAATAATGTGACCACACCTAGTGCCTGTTTGTTCCAGATCAATTAAAACAGGTTTTGCTATTGTTCAGCAGTTATTCCAAACTCCGCAGGCAAAGACCCCTCAGAAAATTATAGCTTCCGTAATGGAACACTCCTCACCATCCAAACCTTCTTATATAATTTATGGGTCATTGAAGATACAGGCAGTCCTAGACAACCCATTTCACAGTCACCACAGTACTGCCCAGGTAGCTGCTCCCATTTACTTATTTATTTTTGCTCTCAAGTTGCTCAGTTGCACAGAACTGGTAAAAATGTGGCTGTGGTTGATCAGAAGCTACTTCTATTCTGTTTTTAAATATCACATTTATCCAATGCTGTGTCTTCTGCTGCAAAGTCCTCTGGCTGTTTAGTGCTAGGATCTGGCACTCTCAGTACCTAAATATGTGGGGTGTTTTTTGGGGTTTTTTTTTTTGTTTTTTTTTTTTGGATCTTTTTTTGTATGTTTTTTTTTTTGTGGGGTTTTTTTGTTTTGTTTTGTTTTTTGGTTTTTTTTTGGTTGATTGGTTGTCATTGTTGTTGTTGTTGATTGATTAGTTGGTTGGTTTGGTTTGGGGGGAGTTATTTCAGTTTTTGGTTTGGGTTTTTGTGGTTTTTTTTTGTTGTTGTTTAGTTTTTGGGGGGGGTTGGTTTTTCTGTTTGTTTGGGGGTTTGTGGTTTGGTTTGGTTTGGTTTTGTGTTGTGTTTCAGTTTTTGGTTCTCCTATACAACAGGAACATTCCTCCAGCTCCTGCTGAAACTCTCTTCTCTCCCCTGAAGATCACCTTTTTCTTATTCCAGTACTTGGCAGTCTCTGGGAACACATGCAGTTCAGGAAAGCAGATGGGTTGCCGCCTGATGGGTCATTCAGGCAGTGGGAAATTGAATCTTTATACCAGTACTTTTCTTCCTTGCTATGCAAAATGGCTCAGTAATTCTGCAATAATCATCCTGATGCTAGTGGCAAGACTGAATTGTCAGTCCTGTCATTGTAGTTACACTGGGAATGTAAACAGGGTCACAAAATACATATCCACGCACATACACACACACTTGTTGGTTGCTGCTCAGCTCAGTTCAGAAAATGTTGCACGTGATCAATAGAAAATGCGTCTGTGTTGGCCAACTGTTGGATCATAAGACTGCTCAGGAAGGACCAAAATCACCTGCATTCTACTCCTAAATACATCTGGATATTTGCATTTAACAACGGTTCTCCATGACTAGGCTCCTAGGCTCCTGTTCCAACTTTTTCTCTCCCTCGTAACAAGGACTCCAAAGGAGAATATTTACCTTTTAGTATTTTCCTTCAGTAGAGTTGTGGTTTTTTTATTGATGTTTCCTCTTTGACTCAATGTCAATTATTTTCAGCAATCACCCTTCGAATAAACTTTTCCTATTTTTTTTTCCCCTTTTTTTCTTTTTTCCTTTTTTTCTTTTTTTTTTAAATTATTTTCTACATTTATCTGAGATGACTGCTTTGGGCACCTTTCCTTTAGCCTCACTGAAAGCAGCCAGCAACAACTTGCCCAAGCAGTACAGTTTGCAAAAAGAGCATGTTTACTGACTTTATAAAACCTCTGAGCATTGCCTTGCTCATCTGTCTTAGGTCACAATGTAAGAGGTAACCAAAAGTATGTATTCTATTACCAACTTCATACGCTGTTAAAACAGGTGGGGCAGTATTCTTTATCTCTTCCATGGCTCATCCCTGATAACTCCCTCCAGGGCCTATCTTCTGCTAATGGGCCATCAGGTAACTGCATGACTCATAAAATTACATCATCCCATTGTAAATTGCTCCACCCAGGGGGAAGAATCAAGCATTCCTACCTGGATATAATCTGAGGCTGGAACACCAGAACAGCCCTACCTACGAGATTCCCAGAGGACAAGAGCTACATAACCACCACTGA
This sequence comes from Tachycineta bicolor, assembly GCA_025960845.1. NCBI lineage: Eukaryota > Metazoa > Chordata > Aves > Passeriformes > Hirundinidae > Tachycineta > Tachycineta bicolor. The sequence goes on from JANEHK010000064.1 coordinate 2,814,448, forward strand.
ACCCTCATAGGAAGACAAACCTTTCTACAGGATCACCACTTCAGCAGAACCACATCTATCACTTCAAAAGGACTGCAGGCACAATTTACTTGGACTGCTACCATCACCCTGACCAACAGGGTGTCAGTTCTGACTCTGTCAGGTTAAACCAGTGTTTCTACTGTCTTTATTTTAATTTTCCTGTTAAATTGTAGTTCTGACTTGGAATCTCCTATAAGTTTGCTTTCAAACTAGTACATCAACATTACCCAAGACTGATGGTCTGCAACCCACCAAAAAAAAAGAGAAAAGATTGTTTCAAAGACCTTACACCAACTTGTTCTCTTTTTGCCCTATGAGCATATAAGTATCAATGATTTCAGTAAACCTGAATTCAGATCTTTTTCTCTGCAAACCTGGGCAGTTCTTACTTTGAAAGAGACTAAACAAGAATCACTCACTATGGAAAAGTTAAGATTCACACTTTAGTCCCCGCCTGACTGATAGCAAAGAGATAGCTGTCACAGGGGCATATTGTGTGCTCAGTACGATGAGCAAAAACACAAAAGCCATGTGATGGTTATGCCATAGTTTCAGAAAAATGAATCACAGAATCCTAGAATATGCTGAATTGGAAGGGACCCTCAGCTATCAACTCCAGCTCTTGGCCTGTACAGGACCACTCCAAGAATCACACAATGAGCCTGTTGTCCAAACTCTTTGAACTCTGTCAGGCTTCATGCTATGACCACTCCTCTGTGGAGCCTGCCCAAACATCCTTTAGGTTAACAACTTTTTCCTGATATATAACCTAAATCTCCCCCAACATAACTTCAGGTCATTCGATCAGGGCCTGTCATTGGTCACCACAAAAAAGGAGATCAGTGCCTGCACCTTCTCTTCCCCTTTCAAGGTAGTTGTAGACTGCAATAAGGTCTCCCCTAAAGCCTCCTCCATCCCAACCCTTTGACTCACTTGCTTTATCTACAGTGAAACCACTCCCCCATCATCCACTGATGGTAATAGGGTACACTGAACTAAATTACCGAAGACCACTTTTGTGCCTTTGTCCACTCCACTGGATTAAAGCAAAGCATCTTCACAGAAATGATCAATACTCTGCTATTTTCCCTTGCAGCTAGTAGTTTGTTCCAATTCTGTCCACTTCAGCAGGAGGTGACTGAAAATTCTTTCAACAGTTCTCAAAAAATAACTCCAGAGTAACCACCAGTTACCATCAGCCCCAGGTCCTATAACCCATTTTATTGCAGCAATCTGAGTGCTACTGAGAGAAACCAGTCCTGTGTTAGTGGGGACACAAAGCTGCTGCAGGCTCTTAAATTACAAGATACTCAAATAAACCTTTGTCTGCATTCCTACAGCATGGAAAAGAGAGTGCCTGGCCACCCCCTCAAGAAAGAGGCTGCTGGAAGAAACTCAAAACAGGGAGCTGGTTGTTCACTGGGCACAGGATTGCCCATGTTGCCCTGCCTTATGATAGAGTTCCTCATTCTGTGACAAGCTGCAGAACCTTGATCATAGCATTCATCAGCATTGGCTGTGGAATGAGTCTCAAGCATCCCATTGACGCCCTTAGATAGCACCTAGCCTTCAGGAGATGGAGACATGACACTGTCTACACAAATCCTTGCCTCAGATATAGAAAAACAGACCTTTCTGCCTGACTTTTTCTCTGTGCCTTGCTCTTTCAATACTGAAGGTGGAACAATGGGGAGAAGATTAAGTTACCAAGCCAAATCAATTAGTTAAAGGTCTTAAAGATCCTGCTTTGAATCCCCTTGATATTTTTCATATTTTATGTAGTTGCAGAGGATATGAAATTTCAGGAGGTCGAATGGCACTGTGATACAATTCACTTGCATGGTGATAATTGAACGCCACACTTACTTCTAGGTATTCAGTCTCTTCTTATTAGCTCTCTGTCTCCAAACTAATTCCATACAGGCAAAAAATAATAAACTAACTGCAAAGAAACATCACCAAACCCACAGATTCTCATACGCACTTTCAGCCTGTCCACTGGTAATAAATGCTCTTCCCTCTAAGTCAGTAGTCAGCTCCTCATAGTTGATTTCAAAGAGATGACTGAGGCTGAATGCAAGCCTGTCTTTTCTCCTGTTTTAAGTTATTATCCGTTCTTACTGTTTTCAAGGGCTTTTCAAGTGGTACAGCAGATGTTAATTTACCACCACAGCCTTTCTGATTGCTTCATATTGTTTTTTTCTGGTATTGTGTATTTACAATCCAAATAGCCACTGTTATTATTGTGATCAGATTATGTCTACAAACCACCAGTTACAGGTTGGTTAGAGATGTATCAACATACACTACTTGTGTATGTGAAAGTTGCAGGTTTATGTTCCAGGACAACTAATAGGAAATTTCAACTGCTCTCCATTGACAATTTCATCACTGCATTCCAGCTTTTCATTACAGAGAAAAATACCTTTCCTTGTGCCCTGGGTTAGAGAGGGGGGAATGAATCACACTGTACAGTATTGCTACAATAGCTTTAATCTCAACTCACTAGAAAGCAGATTACACCCTATATTAAGACTTCTTGATTTCATCTGCCTTTAGCCTTTGTTCACTTACATGTACACAGAGAAATACATATCCCTCTTTGCCATATCTTTTATCACTATCTCACAGAGTTTCTTTCCCAATGCCTTACAGACACTCAGTGTAGATGAAGCCTGACTTTAAAGCTTTCAATACTTAAGAGGTGCTGTCATTAAGATAAACTGTGGAAAAACAGAACAACACTGTGAAGTATTTTTGTGACAGACAGATTGATAATAGAAGCAGGAGCCCTAGAGAGGAGAGATATCAAGGACTGTTTGTTTACATAGGAAATATAGTCAGGTCTTTCAAAATGTCTGAACTACCTTGTCTTTGCCCAGATGACAATGTCAAATGAAAAGACATATTTCAGGACAGATCTATGTGTGTTTTTATTTCTACCTGCTATGAGTGAAGTCTCCATTTGTTTCAATCACTATTTAGTGGAGCAGTTTTGCTTACATTACTTTTCAGATTTTAAAATTCTTATTCTTCTTTTATTCCCTAAGTCTTAAGCAATGTCTTACTGGAACAGGGAGTCTCTTTTCTGTATTGATAACTGGCACAATCCCTCCTGTTTCTGGCACAAGGTAGTATTGACAGAAAACTTCAGAAACATCTAGACAGAGAGGAAAACTGAGACACACAGTGCCTAGCACAATTTCCTCTGATGGAGTAATGGGAAAAGGCTCCAGCGTTGGGATGGAAAGGTTAGGATAAATTTCCACATGTCCAAAATGGGGGGGAAAAGTATATTCTTAGAGAGAAAAGACTAAGAAGGATCATAACTACATCTATTTGTTGCTTAATTTTACATGTTTTCCAGTGGTGTGAATCTCACCTGAATTTTATGAGACAGAAAACCCAAAGGTACTTCTGCACAAGAGGTGCCAACTTTGAAATAAACATTTTCATGAGTTTTATGGAGATCAAAAGTGTAGATTTCTTCACAGTTTGTTGGAGCAAGCTTCAGAACAATGCTATTTACATTTTTTTCCTTTGCCATTTTCTCATGATGCAAAGTCACAGAATCACAGAATGCTTTGGGCTGGAAGGGAGCCTTGAAGTCATCTTTGGTTCCACCCCTCCTGCCATGGAAAGGAATCATAATAACTTTGAGAAACAGTGCTAAAGAGTTTCCGCTAAAATCAGTACTGTCTATAAATTCATGATAAAATTTACAAAGCCTTTGACCACAAGTTAATCTAACCCATTCTGATTTTACTTGAGGTCCATTGCAATGAAACTGAAATAACTCATCTCAAAAAAAAAAAAAAAAAAAAAAAAAAAAAAAAAAAAAAAAAAAAAAAGTACTTTCAAATTAATATACAAATATACCATGCCACACAGTTCAGAAAATATTTTCACTTTGTCATCCAAGCTGAGAGCTAAATAAACTTATCTTCTGCAAGTGGTAAACTTCCAGTAGGTGTTATACATGATCAAGAGGTTTTAGAACCATAAACTAACTTGAATCAAATTATAAACACAACGTGACATTCACATTGGTTTGCAAAGGCGTACAATATCTATGTGAAGAAAAGGAAGTAAAGTAAAATTAAATTACCCATCAATTTACAGATTTTTATGGGTGAAGTGGAAAATAAAAAAGAAAACATTTTTCACTATTTTGCTTTTCATGAAGATGTTTAGTTTGTTCTTTTCCCACAATTGGAATTAAACCCATTCAAATTCAGAGGTAAATTTAGAGATAACAGTGGTCCCCTGTTCAAATATTGTCACAGAGATCTTCCCCACGGAGAACTGCATGAGGTAGCCACTGCCAGCAGGTTCTCCTGCAGCTGCAGCTTCTGTGCACAGATTGCAGCAGAGCTTGTTGCCAGTTTACCTAAATAATTCTTTGAATCTCAGGCATTTCAGAGGACATTGTTGCTATTTTGTTGTTGTTCTTTAAAATTTTGTCTTCATCTAAGCTTTTTAATGAAAGCATTTTGGTTGAAGCTCCCTTTTTTTACACAGCAATAACTTCATATAAAAGAGTTTACATAAAGAAATAATACATATCTGTGGTGCAAAGAGAAAAAATGTATACTTTAGTATACATTATTAATAAATTAGTTTAGCAAATAACACAAACAATATTGACAGATTTTGACAATCCTGAATTTTATACCACTTACATCTACTTTTCATTTCCATTTGCTTGTGAAAGATTTCCATTCTCTTGATGAAAGATTTCATGTCAGAGTGATAGCTGACACAGTGGAAACAAAAAATGGATGGCAGTTTGTGGCTGGAACTGCCAAGAGGGGAAAAAGTGTAAATTTTCATTAGTAGTGCAACTGAGAACATAGCTTTCAAAATCTTTTTTTTTTTTTTTTTTTTTTTTTTTTTTTTTTTTTTTTTGAGAAATTGTCCCCTAAACTATGAAAAAAAATTTGGCCAAAATTTGTGTTAATGTTCCCTAAATATATTTTCTTGGAAGAGAAATTGCATTTAGTGGAATAACTCAAGTGCTAACAAATAATTTTTTTTTTTAAATGCTTAAGTTCTTGACAGATGTGAGCTTAAGCACTCTGTTCAAAGCAGTACAAGAAACATTTAGTACCTTTGCAGGTCAGTCTAGGGACTCTTTTGTCCCTAAAGCCCAAACACATTTTTTTTTTGTTGTGCCCAGAGTCTTTATTCTGCATTCATAGTAAGAGCTACTACATAATTTCTTCATAGAAGAAGTTATAGAAGGCAATATGAATCAGTAAAACTCTAAGAGAAATATTTTGTTTAAAATTCCCTTTATATCACAAATTTGTCATCTTTCATTACTAGAATGCTATTTATTTTGTAAATAGGACTGAATGAAAAATTTCATCTATTATGGTGTCCTTAAACACTGTATGGTATTTATTCAGACTAACAAAAAAACAAAAAACAAAACAAAACAAAAAACAAAATAAAAAACAAAACAAACCACCAAAAACAAACAAACAAACAAAAAAAAAAACCACCAAAAAAACCCCAAAAAACCAAAACAAAACAAAAAAACCCACCAAAAAAACCAACTCACACTGGAAGCTTGATATTCTAATATACCAGTAGTATTAACATTTTCCAGTCCAACCAATTCTTTAATTACTGGGCCCAATATAAAAGCATCATCAACAATTAAAAAAAAAAATCATCTTTTTATAATACTTACTTAATTGAGACATAAATAATTTTTATTGAGGAACAGTGTTTTATGGCTGTGTGAAATGTAACACAGTAGGATGTTAGTTTATGTTGTTCTTTACCAAAGGAAAGAAGATATTCTATTTATAAATAGAATCATAGAATCATTATGGATGGAAGAGACCTTCAAGATTATCCAGTCCAACTGTCAACCTAGCACTACTATTGTAAACTCTAAACCACATCACCCAGCACCAGATCCAGACATCTCTTGAATTTTTAATTTGCTCATTGACAAGAAATTTTGTATTTTTCTTTTAATATTTTAGGCAGTGAAACTACTCACAAAAGGTTGTGTGATGTGTAAGTATAATCACTGAACAGAACATGGATAGGATGGGGCTTCTGTAGAACAGTTAAATAAAACAAAAAGCTTCAAATTTACTATTATTCTGGTTTTTTTACACGTCTGTGCCACAGTCTTTCTAATGTGACCTTTTTTTTTCAGGATACCAGCAGCTGGCAAGAGTTATGTTGTGAGCACACAAAGGGGATTCAGGCCAAGTGTTCACAAATTACTCAGGAAAACAATTGACACCAAGCAGCCGTGCCTCAGGCAGCACTATTGCAAAGGCTTGTTCTTATCTACCCAAAATCCATGATGATTTCGAGGAAGGAGACACCCAAAGGCCAGCTGGGGTGTCAAGGAGAACTAGCAATAGGAGTCTGAATTAATAAAACATCCCTTAGGCATTTTTCTCTGTCTAGGTCATATTTAGAGGTCCCAATGAAGGGGTAAGTTAGTGTGGGAAAACTAAGATGAATATTGTTATTTACAAAATCCCGAGCTAGGATCAGCTGACTACTGTAAAGGCAAATCACAACCATTTATCTAGTCACATAATTAGTGTCAAATGTAAGCTGCGTGGAGGTTGCTGGTCCCACACTGACCAGTCAAGAAGCGTTTCTGTCTGTCCCTGGGTGGGTCCAGCCAAGAACTGCCATCCACGACTTGTTCTAACTGTAGCAGCTATCACTAGTGACACTAATCCCTTCAGCAACAGATCCCACAAATAAATGGAAATGAAAAGTGGATGCAAGTGGAATAAAAAGTCCTGGATATCACTTGCTTGTCTTTCCTAAGACTGATCGTCTGAAATCCCTCTTTATAATGCCACATCACCAAAACAATAATCATGTGGGTTTTTAGATGGTCACATTAATATGTGGGTTTTAAAACCAAATCAGACTCACAGAAAGGGCTGTTAAAGCAGTGGAACAAACTGTCCAGGGGAGGGGCTGAGTCAGCATACATGAAGGTATCAAGAAGATGTGTGTAGGTGGCACTTAGGGATTGGCTTAGCAGTGGACTTGGCAGCACCAGACCTACAGTTGGATTCAATGAACTTAATAGTTCTTTCCAATCTAAACAATTTAATTTTTCTATGATTTCAGCATGTCTCTTCCATACAATTATGCAAAAAATTCTCACCTAATCAGGAGTAGTTTTATTATATACATCTAGTGATATGACAACTTCTGTAAAGAAAATTTTTCTTATGTGCATCTTGATCTGTAACTGGCTAGTTAAGCCTTTCATAGTAATTCACAGCAAATCAGAAAATCTATTGCAAGGTAATCACTCTCCTTTTATCATCTAATAAGCAAGGAAAAAACATGAATCTCTGGGTTGTCTGCCTCAGGAAGATTCTGGGGATTTGACTACACCATGAATACATCACAATCTCATTTGTTGCACAATTTGAGATCAAGTTCACACTCAAATTTGCTACAAAGAGAGAGAATAAAGGGAGAAGGCATCAACTTTTCTGAAGAGAGTATGGGTTTCTTTTTTCATGAAAAATTTTGAAAACTGTTCCAGAACATCAGTTAGTTCCTTTGGACTAATACATGCTGTGACACACTCATGCCCTGAATAAGCTACTACTTTTCTTTCTTTTCCCTGTTACTTTTAATATTAGATGGAAGAAAGGAGAACTTTCTCTTGAGTTTCAAGAATCTTAAAGAAGAAATACTTACCTTACAGCTAAACTTAACCAGAAAAAAACTGACAAAAAACAATACTCTTGAAATGCAGCTTCTGAGTGTAAAGTGAATAACAAAGTGAGAGATGAAGAGTGTTTCTTGTACGTAATTATTTATTCACATTAACTTCAGCAATTCTGTAGTTTGGGGTCATGACAGTGTTGCTTTTTTAACCTCACCAGCCTTTTAACCTCACCAATCAAGTGCAGCAATAAACTCAGGATGTTTGTTATTGACCATTATTGTTTTAAGGAAAGCCTCTCTCCAAAACCATATATGAGTGTTGAGCGCTAAATAAAAAGTATTTTATCAAGCACTTTGAAATATTTATGAAGTAATAACTCATTTGCCCTCTATCTGTTAATTCAGCTTTCACTAACAGCTCACTCTGACTTACACCATAATGTCCTACCTCTTAGTGGTATCAGATCAGTGTCTTTCTCACCTATGTCAACCTCCTTGTTCCTACTTTTGTCTTACACACAGCATAGGGTAATGAAACTGTGATCTGTCCTTTGGTTGTTTACAAAACAGAAAATTAACGCAACCAAAAAAGATAACTGGACATTTAAAGTGACTACTGCATAGGATTTCACATGGATACAAGTTTGCTCTTATATTCCTTCTATACAGCATTTGGCTTGCACTCATGTCACCATCAGCACCAGCTGTTCCTCAATTTCAACTCAGGTAAACCTTCAGTAAAGTTCTTGAAAAATCACTGAAAGACCTTTACCACCAGCCCTCCTTCTACAGCATGTAGCAGAGAGAAAGCATTTTTTCCCATCTGCAGGGGGGTAGCAAGTGGGAAGGACACACAACACAGTGCATAAGCTCCCAGTGCTAGGAAAAGAGGCAGGGCTGAAATAGCCACCAGGTTTCAGAAATAAGCTTTTAAGTGCAGCCTTAAGTGCTGCATCAGATTTTACCAAACTTGACAGGCATAGAACAGTGAAAATACTAGAGGAAATCAGAACAACTGGCCTCCTGAGTTGGTAGATGGGGTCCGGGAGCACAATAGCCCCCTTGTAATCCAAGAGAAAGCAGTTAGTGACCTGCTGAGCCACTTAGATGCTCACAAACCTATGGGACCAGATGGGATCCATCCTAGGGTGATGAGGAAACAGGAAGGTCTCCCCAAGCCACTCTCCATCATTTACCAGCAGTCCTGGCTCACTGGGGAGGTTCCAGATGACTGGAGGTTGGCCAGTGTGACACTTATCCAAACGAAGGGCAGGAAGGAAGATCCAGGACACCAGGACTGTCAGCCTGACCTTGGTGCCCAGAAACATTATGGAACAGATCATCTTGAGTGCCATCACACAGCACCTACGGGACAGCCTGGGATCAGACCCAGCCTGTACAGGTTTAGGAGGGGTAGGTGGTGTTTGACCAACCTGGTATCCTTTTATGACTAGCTGACCCACCTGGTGGATGAAGGGAAAGCTGTGAATTTTGTGTACCTGGTCATGGTCTAGTTGATATAGTGGTGCTATGTCATAGGAGGGACTGGATGATCTCAAAGGTCTTTCTCAACTTAGTGAATTTTGTGATTCTGTGATCTTAATGTACTGCTGATAGGCCATACTAAGACTTCCTTCTTGGAGTAAGTCCTCTCCCAAAAGCAGCGAAACCCCCAAGTTCTGATTCTGAGCGGGCAGAATTATTCAAACTGGTATTTCACACTCATCTGGGAGTGCCAGTGTCTTGTGCTTTATGTCACATTCTTAAGGATTTTCTTACTTAGATGTAGCTCACAAATAGGTAACTGGGCCTACACAAAATCCTACAAGGCTAGTAGTCGGAACCATAAATGCAAAGCTTGTTTATTACTCTAAAACGAAAGGAATGCAGTGCTTTGATTCTGTGGTTCTGTGATGCAAACAGAAGGAATGGACTTTAAAATTCCATTGCTACATCTCAGACAATAAAAGTGCCATAAGGACTCACAGTATGTCTTCTTTATTGTAAGCCAGATGTGTTCTCTTACTACCTCACAGCTGATCAAAGACCATTCTCTGAGAAAATGCTGCTGTCAGTGTTGATGGTTACAAAATACTCCAGAGCAATTTTCTTTTCAAAAGCACGATATCAAGTGACTTTCACTTCTGTGCATGAAATATTCAAAATTTTATAGAAATACCATGGTGACGTAGTAGTCTTTTTTACATTTTTTCCCCACTGAGGTTTTACATTTTTTTTTCTTTTTATTGAAGGAAGTACAAAGCTTTTGCTTTCTAGTGACACAAAAATCACAAAAATTGACAATCAGATAATAATTCTTGCTGAACTTTAAAATAATCTTACTTCAAATGTAAGAATGAAAAATACTTTTAGCAAAGAACATGACTTAGAAGTTTACACCTCACTTTTTGTGAGGTGAGTCTATAACTTGGGCTTTCACATCTTGGAATATAATCCAACTCTGCTCCTCTCCCACCTTATCTCGGATTGGGTAGTGGCTTGTCCCCACCTTTAGCCCTTTCCCTGGATATATGCCAGAAAAGCAAGTGGAAGTCTCTCTTGTCTCAGGCACAGGGAAGGGGCTCCTGACCCAGGCGGGAGCAGGGCCACAGAAGAAAGGCTGAATAAAGCCCTGATTTCCCCCTAGATCAAGAGCAGACCTTCTTTTGCAATCAACAGGAACCAGATTTCTCTCTAAAGGAAAAGGTGCACAGTTGCTCTTTGGGGCCCTGAGGAAAAATCCTTCCAACTGCAGTTTGTCTCTCAAGCTAGCAGAGGCAAAAACAGCACTGGGGCTCCAAGAGAGAGACTAGCCATACATGTGGAGCTCCTAAAAATGCTACCCATACCCAAAATGAAAATACTTCTAATTACTTAGTTGTCATGAGAAAAGTCACACACATCTGTGTTTGGACAGGCGGGACAGCCACAAGAGCCCACAGGTTTCCATGTGTGGCCAGGAGTGTGTCCAAAAGACAGGGAATGAAAGGAAGCCTCACTTGTAAGGACCTGCTGATAGATGTTCATAAAGCTTTAAAGGCTAGGGTAATGCTACTTGAAAGAATGCAACTGTATTCTTTCTGCATTTCATCCCACATTTTGTGGGACGGATATAAGCAATTTATTGAAGAAATCACAAAAACTTTCTTCATCTCTTCTAAACCCTTTAGGAAGTTATGCAAATGAGTTTTTGTTCATAATGCCTTTGCTCAGAATGGCTATGAAAAAACGAAATTGTCAGAACTCTTTGACCATTGACCTAAATCAGCATGCCACTTTGTTCAGATTCAGTCAACATTCATCAGTCCTACCACACACTGGGATTACACCAAATGAATAAAGTGGGCAAACAGGGCATGGTGAATTCAGCTGGGACATGGTATAGTAGTTTGTGCAAGCAGTGTGAGCAGGACAGGCACTGAGACACTTCTAACTCAAGCACTTAACTCAGGTGGTGGTCATCATCCTTACTGGAGAGCTCAGTCCACTTGGAAAAAAGCTACTGCCTCTGTGGGCACCACAAAGGATGTGGTGACCCAGATGGAGGGCCCTCAAAAGCTTGCCCAGGTACAGATTTCAGGCTGCAGGAAGTGCTGGTGCTGCTGTCGGAGGGCAGCAGGGAGAGCAGCTCTGTGAGGTGCAATGATCTGCTCATCCCAGCAGTAGAGCTGGCACATGAAGTGTTAGGGACTCTGAGGAAGAGATTGACTGGTGGAGCCGCACTCTGCCATGCCCCCAGACAAACAGACCTGACATATGCTTCACAAGAAGCCACAGACCCCTTACCCTGTCATCACTTCCTTTGAGATGGAGGGGAGTGAAAAGCGGCTTCTGCTTGGGGTGGCAGGTGAAACCCCTCCTGACCTCCCTCACCTCCTCAAGTGCCCTTATGCCATAGACACGAGGCCTTGGAGTCTGAGAACCAGGGAAATGAGAATGTGGGTGAAGGTCCGTCCAGGATGATGAGGTTGCCTATGGCAGAGCAGGTACCCCCCACATCACAACCTCCTCAGCTGAAAAAAAGAAGGGTGGTAGTCATTGGTGACTCCCTCTCAAGAGGAGCAGAGGGCCTGATATGCCAGCTGGTTCCAATCCAATAGGGAGGTGTGTTGTCTCTCTGGCACCTGGATAAGGGACATCGCCAAGAAACTTCTCAGCCTGTGAAGCCCACTGGTGATTATCCACTGCTGGTTTTCCAGGTGGGTCAATGACCAAGTCCCAGCAACAAGGTCAAAAGGGACCTCAGGGCCTTGGGGACAGCTGGTCAAGAGGGCTGGAGCATCTCTTGTGTTCTCTTCTAGCCTACCAAGTTTTAGGGATTGATGGGGCAAGAAACTGGAAAACCAGACAGAGGAACACCTGGCTTTGAACTGGTGTTACCAGCAGAATTCTGAGTGTTTTATCAAGGTCAGTTTATACGGCTCTGAACCTGCTAGCAATAAATGGGGTTCTCGTCTTCCAAAGGGGAAATCTTAGCTCAGGATTTAGCAGGACTCATTTAGAGAGCATTAAACTAGATTTGAAGGCGGATGTGGACATAGCCAGGTTTGACAGAGATAAGGTGTGGGAAGGGGAGAACTGTAGCAACCAGCCAAGTAGCAAAATGAGGCTTAGGAGGGAATAACTCAAGCAAGCACAAACAGCCAAAAATGTAACTGCAAGACAGGACTATGGGTGATCCATTTGTACCCCCACTGGGACATTGACACAGTCAAATACTTCCATCAAGTGCATCCATACCAGTGAATGCAGTATGGGGAACGAACAGGAGGAACTAGATATCTGTGTGCAGTCAAAGGGCTTTGATCTCACTGCAGTTATGAAGACGTTGTGGGATACCTCACATGACTGGAATGTTGTCATGAAAGGCCACACATTGCTTAGGAAAGTGTCTTTGTTTGAAAGACAAGTGTCTACCAGGGAAAGATGGAGTCTCCTTCGGAATGGAGAATGCAAACTCCCTTCCCTCTGAATTATTATCATTTTGAAATTAAGGGGGCTCTCGAGCAAAGGTATGGGGATAGGAATAACAGTTCTTTACTAGTATGTGTAACAAGGCAAACAAAATAACAACTACAGCATTAACAACTAAACAGAACCAGGAACCTCATGACAGCCTCCTTGACTGAGATGGAAAGGGATGGAGGAGAGGCTTCGCTTGACAAAAGCCTGGGACAGTCTGATCCTGGTGCCCCTGCAGGACTCTGAGGAGCACCCAGCACCAAGCTGGAACGGCAGCAATGAGCAGAAATCCCGGGCTGGTGGACGAGATGTACCAGAAGCTCTGCAGTGGTAGCTGGAGCTGCAGGACAACCCGACAGGGCAGAGGGTGTGGGGCCACAGCATACCAAAAACATCCAGAGCACTGCCAAGGAAGCGGCAGCCCCGCTCCAGCAAAGAAGGAGAAGGCAAGCTCAGCACTCCTGGACACACAAGCAGATGGTGGCAGATCCCTAGGTAGGACTGGACTTTGGTGGTGACAGCAAACACCCCCTGCAACAAGCAACCTGGCCCTCCTCCTTCCGACACCGAGAGCAAGAGAGCATAGCTGCCTTCTGCCCCATCCTTTGTCTGCCCCCAAAACTCATGGTATCTTTCCCCTCCAAGAGAAAACTCACAGAGACAAAAGAAGTGTAGCCAGGTGATACTCTCCTCTGCTCTGGCCACTTCTTATTGTTTTTGCTTAAGTACCAATAAGTAACCTAGTAGTTAGTTTCCTAGCAACTTATTGGAAAATTTTTATAAGTAAAAAAGAAACTAATCTAACCCCCAAAAGAAAGACCAGGAAGATGCATTGGTGGAGCTTCCCTCTATGTGAGGAAACTCTTGGAATGTATTGAGCTCTATCTGGGGTGGTTGATGAGAGAATTGAGATTTTATGGGTCAGTATAAAAGGGCAGACGTGGGTGACGTTGTTTTGGGTGTTTGCTACAGGCCACCTGATCAGGAAAAAGTGGATGAGGATTTCTACAGGCAGCTTGAAGCAGCCTCTAAGTTACAGGTTCTTGTGGGGTACTTTAACTCCCCTGACAACTGCTGGAGAAGCAACACAACAAAGCACAAACAATCCACGAGGTTCCTGGAAAGCATTGATGACACAGGTAGTAGAGAATCCCACAAGGCATGCTGTGCTGCTCTGGGAATGATTTGCTGTTCAACTTCGTATCAACAAACAGGGAGATCTCCTTGTTGTGGATGTGTAGGTTGGGGGCAGACTTAACTGTAGTCACCATGAGATTGTGGAGTTCAGTGCTGGGCAGAGGAAGCAGGACAACAAGCAGTCATGGGCTTCAGGATGTTGATGTGTATTATTTGGTTTCATATTGTATTTGATTTTTATAATAATTTGTTCCATACTCCCCTCCTGTTCCCCTAGAAAATGCACTATCCAGAAGTTTGTCCCTGCCCATCTTCCACATGGTTCCCTTCCTGGAATGTAATCCTACTCCCATTTTATCCCTGATTGGGTAGTGACTTGTCCCCACCTTTAGCCCCTTCCCTGGATATAAACTGAAGCGACACATGGCTAGGGCCTCTTGGCTCGGGGACAGAGAAGGGGCTCCTGACCCAGGCTGGGACAGGACCACAGAAGAAAGACTGACTAAAACCCTGGTTTCCCCCTCGGGTCAAGTGCAGACCTTCCTTTGCATCAATGGGAACTTGCTGTTTCTCTGCTAAGGGAAAGGTTCTCGGCCACTCCTGGGTTTTGGGACCCTGAGGAAAATCCTTCCAGCTGTGGTTTGTCTCTCGAGCTAGCTGGAGCAAAAACAGAGCCAGGGCTCTGTGAGGGAGACAAGCCACAAGGAAAGCTAATTTTAGCCTCTCTAGGGAACACCTTGGGAGTATCCCACCGGAACAGGCCATGCAGGGAAGGGATACCCAAGAGAGCTGGCTGATAGTCAAGGGTTATTTTCTCCATACTGAAGAATGATACATCTTGACCTTGGCAAGGCATTAGACATTGTCTCATCCAATATCTTCATAGGCAAGCTCAGGATGTTTTGATCAGATGAGTGGAAAGTGAGAGGGATGGAGACCTGGCTGGATAGCAGATCCCAGAGTAACTTGATTAATGGCACAGGGTCAAGTTGGAGGCCTGTCAATTGTGGTGTCCCTCAGGGTTCCATACTGGGCCCAGCGTTGTTTAACTTATTCACCAGTGACTTGGATGAACAGGCAGATGCCTCCTCAGCAAGCTCACTGAACACACAAAGTTCAGAGTGGCCAATACCCCAGAGGCATTTGCAGCCCTTCAGGAGGACCTGGACATACTGGAGGGATGGGAAAAGAAGAAACGTCTGAAATTCAACAAAGGCAAGTGCATGATCCTGCACCTGGGGAGGAACAACTCCAGGCACCAGCACAGGCTGGGGGTGACCTGCTGAAAAGCAGCTCTGTGGAGCAGGACCTGGGGGTCCTGGTGGACAACAAGCTGTCCATGAGCCAGCAGTGTCTCCTGGGGGCCAAGAAGGCCAATGGGATCCTGGGGTGCATTAAGAAGAGCATTGCCTGCAGGCTGAGGGAGGTGATCCTGCCCCTCTACTCAGCCCTGGTGAGGCACACCTGGAGTGCTGTGTCCAGTTCTGGGCTGCTCAGGACAGACAAGAGACACAGCTCCTGGAGCAGGTCCAGTGGAGCACAACAAAGGTGAAAAGGGGAACTAAGAATCTTTTTTATGAGAAAAAGACTCAGGGAGCTGGGCCTGTTCATCTTAGAGAAGAGATGGCTGAGAAGGGACCTCAGCAATGCCTGTCAGTATCTGAAGGGAAGGTGTCAGAGTATGGAGCCAGGCTCTGCTCAGTGGTGCCCAGCAACAGGACAAGAGGCAACAGGCAGAAATTGATGCACAGGAAGTTTCATCTGAAGTTGGGGGAAAATTTCTGTATTGTGTGACTGAGCACTGCAACAGGCCGCTCAGAGATGTCTCCCTCAGTGAGGGAGTCTCTCTCGGGAGTCTCCCTCACTGGAGATATTCAAAAAACATCCAGACACAACCCTTTGCCACGTGCTCTAGGATGACCTGGCTTGAGCAGAGAGGTTGGACCAGATGTCTCACTGTAGTCCCTTCCAACCTTTGATTCCATGCTTCCATTAGGAAACAAAACAATCAGTTTATTTATTATTGTATTAAAATAACCATTATTCATGGTTATCATGAAGTAGTTGAAAAGATAAAATGTACTACACCTTACAGACATTAAAACACTATTCAAATCTTCACATTTCTAAACCTTTCCCTGGATCTCTCAGTGGCTTAAAACCAGCTTCACAACATTTTGGCAATTTGAACCATGTTTGAAGCTTTGAAATGTGACAAAGTTAAAAAAAAAGTAGTAGGGCTACAGTCCCATCAGTTCACTATAACATTATGCAGAAAACCATTTTTTTTTACTATCCATATTCTCTGATGCAGAGGTGTGTCTATTAGCTTTTCATCAGCAGCATAATCTCTACTCCTTTTTCTATTGCAGGCCTCATTCCAGCTTTTGCTGACAGTGCTGCAGTGTCTTTTGAGATGACAAGTGCAATTCCATCTGCATTCTCTCTCTGAACATCTGTCCGCAGCCCTTTCTCAGCAGCTAACCTACTGCTTTCCAGCTGTTGGGCAATTGCATTCTAATATTTTCTCTATGTATAACCCACTGCTGTGAGAGCTGCCTTTCATGCATCAGATCCTTCCTCTCCCAGATCGTGTTACGTATACAAGGACTCTGAGGTTGCCACTTTCTGTGTAGGAGTGAAAATTAGATGGAAAACGCTACAAGCGTGTCTTATACAGGTAGGCTGTGTGACACCTATTTATCAACCTGATTGAAGTGTACCAATGCAAACACAAAAGGTCGTCCCTATTTCACCTCTCTGCACAGTGGCTGTCTCTTCCCATAATGCAAGTTATCAAATGCAGGTACTGAGCCCTGGGCAAAGCACTTCATCTCAAGGAGAGAAGATCTGCCTATTGTCACCAGTTGTATCTGTGACTGAAGAATGGACTGGGGCAGCATGCTCCCTGCAAAGCTTTCCTGTGCAGAAAGGATGTGCCTGGGGACATCTATATCCATGAGGAAACTCATCATAGGCATTCAGATCACTTTGTTCTGTTTTCCCCAGTGAGAAAATGGCTAAAGTAAGGGAATGCTATCACAGAACAATGATACTAAGAATAGTATGTGGTGCAAGAATGTGCTCAGGATATGAGCAATGCTTAGCTATGCTATTTCACTGTGGAATGGAAACTTAGCTCCATGTAACAGCTTTGCAGCATGGGACAAAAAAAGCAGGACATCCAAACTGCATGAAAGTACACTTAAAGGATAAATAGAAGCATAGTCGTGGTTTTAAAAAATCACAAAAAGACACAAAATATTGGATCAAATGCTCTTTAATTTAAAGAGAGGTAGAATGAAGGAAGTGAAATGGGCCTTGATTTAGAGACTCCTCCTTGCTCTGAACTTTTCTTGCTAATTCCATTCTGTGCAAAATGAGATAAAATGCTACTGTGTTTGTTTTACCATTTTCCACTGGCTGAAATAGCTCTGGGACACAGAATAATAAGCAAAGCTGTTTTCAGGGAAAATAGTCTCACTTTCCATTCCAGCATACAAGATGTAAAGCAGATTGACTTGCAACCAGGTATCTCTTGCTCAGAGGAAGTATGAAGCTCAAATACCGCTTTTTGGCCTGAAGCAAAGTAATCCCTTAGAAATTCTGTGTGATCTGAAGGTGTTAGAGTAAAAAATACAACAAGAAAACCAGCACTTGTATTTCCAAATTGCCCCAAAATCTTAGGCACTATCTTTCAGTCTGAACATATTCTAAAGAGACAGTTAATGAGGGAAAGCAGACTGTAGCAACTGAATGCCCTGGAGTCCCACAGGTACCTATTTTCCTTCATGGGTCCTTTTGAACCTGGAAAGACAACAGAACAGGAAATGGAGATTGGGCAGTCCTGTGGGTCAGGGTATAGGGCATAGAGCTCATATACTCAGGAAATGTGCTCTGATCTGGAGACAACACAGGGAGAGCAACAAGCAGTGATTTTCCAGCCACACTCAGCTCCCTCACTGAGTTTCTTAACAGGTCTTACCAGGAACTTGGTTATAGAGAAATTTAATCTCCAGCAGCTTCCCACTTTTTAAAACCTCTTCATAAATTCTGTATTTGTTCTATAGCTTGCAGCAATAATTCCTTTGCTTGTTTAACCTTACAGTGTAGACAATTTTGAGATCATTCTCTATCATGTTTTATATTTTTCTACAGGGCCTTATGTTTCTGTTCATCTTTCTAGATAATGGATAAATAGGTAAGGAAAATGTAAAAGAAGTGTAATTTTGCTGAAAATTGGTTATGCTCTGAATAGTTAGCCCTAATTATATATTTTTGTTTTAATGTAGGTCACTTGCAAAACCTCTCTGAATTTTTTGCTCCTTCTAAGAAAAATTTGTCTCATAAAATTGTATTTGTACAGTTCCAAGTGAAAATCACTTTCAAATAAATGTATTAATAAAGAACAAAAACAACCTAGTTCCATGATAAGTATGACTTTTACTGAGAATTGTCGACAGCTGCAGAGTTATGTTGGGTCTGCTTTGAAAAGACAGGTCTTCAAAAACATCTTTCCCTGGGAAAGAGCGTAGGCTAAACAGCAATTTGATTTTACCAGCTCAAGAATGAAGTAGCAAACATCCAACCCAACTGCTTATGGGTGGGAGAACAAGAAAAGAATGTTGGTAACAACGTTCAGGATTTAAATTAAATGGGTTTTGAAAGATTTAATCCTACTATCCTTTACTGCAGTAAATTAAACTCCAAATCTAATAGAGATTACTTTGAATGGCAGTACTTTCACACAGATTGAAGTTTAGCAGGTACTCACACTGTTTAGTCAATGGCCATGCATCACTGTCCAGAACGTAGCACTCTATAGCCTGCATTACATAGTTGCGACATTTTGGTCCAAGTAACTGCATCCTCTTTATACTAGGTATGGCAATTTCTACTCCAGCTTATTTGGCCTCACAACATGGGAGAGTATCTGCTTATTTCCTCTGCCAACAAAAACATTCACCATGGTGATGATTTCTCAACAGAAAAGGCTACAGAACCAATGTAACACTTGTGTCTTACAGTTTTACAGGAATCTTTCAGAGTTCATTTCTCTAGAAGGGGGCACTGGTTTGGAACAGCAGTGTGGAAATAAATACACTTCCCTGCCTCCAGCTTAATCAACATTGCTAGGTGAGGAAACAAATACCTCTTTATCACAGCCTGAGTTAGACTCTCCTCTGCTTCTTCTTCATATGGTAGAAAAATAGAGAGAGGAAAAAAACCACAGTTATAAATCTTATAAAGAAATATCTTATAAAGAAATAGTTTCACCTCTTAACTTTCCTTCTCTACTCTCTAAGTGTCTTAAATAGCTCCAGTAATCACTGAATTATATTCACTTTTTCTCAGACAATTACTGCAGGGAAACACTCAGCTCCTGTGGCTGAGATGCAGCAATAGAATCAAGCTATATCCCAATGGGAAGGGTTTTAAGGGGAGGCCATGGCACAAGGTTTTCCTTGGTAAGTGCCCTTCCCCACAGCCCAGTCTGCAAAAAGCCTGAGTCTGCCAGTGCCAGGGACAACAGCCCGGTTCCCAGAGGGCTGCTCTCAGCCCCTGCTGGGTAGCAGCCCTGATTGCTTTATGAAGCCAGCCAGGTCTGCAGGCCAGGGCAGCATCAAAGCCTCCCTTCCAGGCTGCAAGGTCTCCAAATGAATACATGAACCAGCTCACTTTCTCGCTAGCTCTGTTGGCTGGTTCTACCATGCTAGTGATTCAGTCAAATTTTCAGACACCTCTACTCCTTTAGAAGGTGTGGGGACATTCGTTGGTTGTTTTTTTGGTGTTTTTTGGGGTTTTGTTTGTTTGTTTGTTTTTATTTTTTTCCCTCTTCCCACTGAATTTGAGGCAGACAAGTGATTATAAGTAGCAGAGGGCTTATCCACTGGCTATATTTTTCAGCTGATGCTTATGGACTATGAAAATTAGATCATTCCAGTCTGCAAGCAGTGCACAGAAGTGGTCCCTTCTGTTAGAGTCTGGATGCCATTAGCACATGAGCTGCACCAGCTCTGTGTTTTCTGACCAGCTGCCTACTTAGCTGCCATTTTGAGGTAATTGGTTTTCCATGGCTGGGAATCATAGGTGTAAGCCACCATCTATGGTAACAAGATCTACATCGTCTACGTACTTCCTAGCAGTGTTTTTCATAATTAAACAAGACAAAGGTTGACTTTCTTAGTATTACACACAACAGAAGAATTTTCATTAGAAATATCAACACACATCTTTTATAGATGTACTTTTGATAACATAAAAAGGGAAATATTTCTGATTAAATTCTCCTTCATTTCTTAAGCAACCAAATATGATGAGCATCTGGTTGGAAAATTTTGAGGATCCAAAATTATTCTGAACTAAGACCTTGCAGAGTTGCTGGGGAAAAATCTCTTAATTGCAAATACTTTTGCAGCAGAAGAATCTAATAACACATCAAACTGCTTTCACATGTGAAATTCCACTGGTATAAACTACATCATGTAGCAATGACTACCCAGCACTGATTTAGATATTCTGACTTTAAATCTTCTCCTTAAGCTTAGAAACATGCCTGAGAGAACTTCAGCCACATATCTACTGCAAGAAGCACACATCAAATAGATCATGAGTTGTCAGGGACCAGGCCCAAGATGAGAGAGACATGCTTGCTCTTTTCTGCAGTCATCATTTTCCAAGTGGATTCTGCCAGGCTTCTCAAGACAACTTTGCCTTGAGGCAGACTTTCTTGCAGGCAATTTCTGGAAAGCCCCAAGAGTCCACATACTGTGATGGAAGCAACAGACCCTGCGGTTTTCTTTCTGGATGTGTGATCATGGGAACAAGATGGAATTGATGCTGTCAATCATTTCTAGCTTGGGTAAGGAAGACTTGTGTAGAACTAAACCGAGTCAATCTCCTCCACCTTTCCTCTCTTGAACTGTTTCCTAATAGGCTCACTGGCCATTCTACAATAATGGGCATTCCCAGCATTTTCTCTGTTTATTATTTGTGGATAAGTTTTACTATCTACCCATGACACTGAATTACATCTTAATATTTTTTGTAGCATATACGTTTATTAGGTATTTCAAAAAGTCAAAAGTAGAGTCCCATTGGCTTCAAAAATTTGAGGAAAAAAAGAAAGAAGGGTAAGTTTAAAAACATAAATACAGATACTGGAGTCTGACTCTCATAAATACCTGAAGTCCATGACAAATCTGGCAGAGTCATATGCTGTGCACTTCTCAGGCTAATGAGTTATGACAACAAAACTGCAGCTGTTTTAGAAAATCTTTTAAAAATCTCATATGAGATTTAGAAAAGAGTAATTTTATAAGTTGGGACATGACACTTACAATCAAACCTCTAAGACAGGTGTGAGAATTCACAAAAATCCCTCCATCCTGAATGGTAATACTATCTATAACTTAAAAGTCTTATAACACCATTGACAAATGCATTTCAATCTTTACACATATAGCAGCAGTCATAAATGTTTTGCATATATATAGGGTCATCAAATCCAATGATATGTTCTGTAATCACTTGGTCAATGTTTTTGAGCAAGGCTTTGAGTTCTGTCTCCTCAGAGGCAGCTGTATCTGTGAGTTACACTAAATACTGAGATTCTCTCAAGAGTTTTTGGTTCATTTCTCTTGTGAGAGCTCTCCGCATTCAGTCACAGCTTTATATTACCATCTTTATACAATAGTCATTATGCATGATATTTGTAGCCACCCTTTGAAACTGATACAAATCTCTTCCAAAACCTGCCTTAAAACCCCAATGATTGCCACATTGCTTATTAAACCTGCATTTCACTATAGCTGTTTCAAGAAGACATTTAGAAAGAAGTAGGTTGAAAGATCTGCACTCATATGGAGCCTGGTCCCAACAACACTGACCAATTCTGCCAACAGAGAAAACCTAAGGATGTGGTAGTTCAGGCAACAGAACTCTGCCTTGTGTGGACAGAACCTAGTGGAGACATTCAACACCTCAGGAGTACTCCCAAGGAGGACCCACAGTGCATACGGAAGCCCTCAGCAAAGAAAAAGAAAAATGCTGGAAGAATTAACACTGAAACAATTCACCATGATCTGCCTTTCCTTTGGGCTATCACAGATATATTAGTACAGAGAGAAAACATAGTGCACTGGCACTCCTATTTCTGGCCAGGCTTCTCAGCAGAGGCAGAGAAATAAATAAAAATTATGGTTGGACTTGGAGGAACTAATGTAATGTTGCAACTCTCAAACAGCTTAGGCTCTTTGTTTCCATGCAAAAGCAAGAACACAATAATGGCCGCAGTAGGACTCAGGGCTGACTTATATCCTGCTCTCCATCCCAAATCATATACTGCAGACACTCAGCTCATTCAGAGGACAGAACAGAGCATCAGAGGCTGAGCCCATCTGTCCCTCTGACTCTGAGGAGCCCTGGCTGCTATCTCAGGTACAGAGAGCTGAACATATGTCCCTTTTCCCTGTCTGTCTGAGAAATGACTAAGCTTAGTGCAAAACGAGGAAATATCACACTTCCCACAGAGCTGAATGACAGGACGATCCAACCCTTTAATTGCAGCAGATTGTGATGAGCTTTAAGACAACATCTTGGTAATAAATATTGAAAGTATTGCCAAGACATGGGCCTGTGGACCAAGACCTAGAAAAAACAGGGTATGGGAAAAGTGGCAGCCTGGAAAGGGTTGTCAGGATGTCAGGATGACACGCTTCTCCATTAGCCTAAAGTGGAGTTTGAAATCATGTGACAGACCTGCCCTGGAGCGTGGGATAACACCCAGGCCTCTGAAGCATTACAAATTAAATCAGCAGATCTAATTTCATCATCAGGTCAGCCTATCCAGCTCTGGTGAGTGTTAGATATCAATATGTCAACTTTACAGGAACTTACCTCAGAAGGTAAGTGCTGCTTGCCCCTTTCATGTGTGGACTAAAGCTACAGTCCACTCTTCACATTTAACTGATTTCACCACTGCATACCAAAACACCCTCTTTTCCTCCTGACCACCTTTTCTGCTAAAGTGTCCCTAGTGAAGAAACTGAAGCCTGTGCTTGACTTTTGAGTCGCATGCCAACAATACAGCATTATGTGATAACAATAGAATAATCAGAAACTTACATGAAAGAATGATAAATTTACTATAAATACAAGTTCAAATGAGATTTAATATACAAATACCAAATTAATTTTATTAAGAGAAAACATGCAAGTAAAAGTTGTATTTATGGTCAAAGAAATTTTATTGCCCTAATAATGTATTCATGAGGAGAAAGTGAAGACATGGGTTCAACGTGACCTAAGTATTTAACTTCAACTCAGAACTGTGTAATTAACTATGTTAATTAAGGTCATGCCAAAACAAGGTTAGGTACATCTGGAGATAGAAAGTATGTTCTAATAATTGAAGATTACCCACCAATAGAAGACCAACAAATAAGCCCTGCCAAATTACGTTGCGTATTTCAAGTTTCCATGGGTATGTTTTATTTTCCTTCTGTGTAGCTATTCCCTCAGTAGTTTTAATTTATGAGACAAGGGCATTGTACCTTGAGAAGTGCTAAACAGCTTTACTTCAAGTACAGCTGTTACTTTGCCACCACGCTTTTTTGTTTGTTCCTGTGATCTGAAGCTTGTTAGTTCATTCTCAAAACAGTGTAAGAGAATGAAAAGTTAAGCTAGGGCAACATCTGTCTTTTCAAAACATGCTTGCATTTATTTGTCACATGAAACTCAGGAACGGTATGCTGTTTCCTTAAAAAAAAAATAGGAGAGGGTAAGTAATATAATAATCAGTATTTTGATGAAAATATTTTGGAGGAGCTTTCCCTTCATCTGTCTTAGGACAGAAGCCTAACAACTGCAGTAGCTAACATGCCAGTAAGACACGGCAAATAAAACTCTGGAATTTGGGACATAAATACTTGAATAAACCTTTTCTACTACTGCAGCTCTGATGGTGGGTCTTTTTCTGAAAGTATTCATGATGATCTCCATCCTCTTGGGGCAGCAGAATATTCAAAGACAAGGGCAGTAAGCATGAATCATTAACCAAATTGCTCTTGTATATATGTACACTGAACACCCACAGTCCAAATTGCACAGAAACAGCCAACCAATCACTTGTTCTAATTCGGTGTAACATAATAGCAGATAGATTTGCAGGGTGGGAATATCTTGTGAAAAAAACAAGTTTTAAAGAATTGTACAGATGGCTGTACATGAAATCGAAGGTAATAAATACAGGTTTTAGCTTTTAGAAGTAGATACTGAATTATCTGTTACACAGCATTCCTAACTTTCCAAAAAGAGTGTATATAGTAATCCGCCAGAGCTACATGGAGTCCTGTCAATGTCCATCTGAAGGAAACACGCTTTCTACTCTATGATCATAAAATCATAAAATTATAGCATCATAGATTAGTTCGAATTTGAAAGGACCTTTAAAGTTCAACTGGTCCAACCTTCTCTGCAATAAGTAGGGACATCTTCAACTAGATCAGGTTTCCTAGAGCCCCTTCCAATCTGACCTTGAATGTTTCCAGTGACGGGGCATCTACCACCTCTCAGGGCAACCTGTTCAGGTATTTCTCTATCCTCAAAAAAAAAAAAAAAAAAAA
>JANEHK010000064.1:2838972-2873515 GCA_025960845.1 Tachycineta bicolor
CAAAACCAAACAACAAAAAAAACACAATTCCTTATATCTAGTCTGAAGCTACACTCTTTTAGTTTAAAACCATTAACCCCTGCACTATTGCTGCAGGCTCTACTACCATGTCTGACACCATATTTCTTATAACCCTCCCTTTACACACTTGAAGGCTGACACATGATCTCCCTGGAGACTTCTTTTATTATCATCTTTCTATTCTTGCTACTGATGCTCAGAGGGAGATACCCACTTTTCAGAATGCAAATATCTGACACATACTCTGATTGATTGGATGTTGTTTCCTACAAATATTGTTGGAATCCAGGGCATAGTGAAAGTCCCTCTAGCTGCCCTGGGGCTGGGACCCCAGGAAAGCATTGCCTTTGACCTTAGTCCATGGGAAAAACTTCCAACACACAGAGATGGATTAAAAGCAATGAAGATTTGAAATAAATAGTAGTTTAATTTGTCACAGGGTGAAAATTTGTAGATTTGGGGTTTTAGTACAGAGAGAGATAAGAGCAAGATGGAGGATTTTGGGTGGTGCCTCATTTTCTTCTTCTTCTACTCCATTTTCTGCTGTGATGGTGGCACAGAGACATTGGTAGAATGGGTTTGATGCAGAAATTGCATGTTTAGAATAGGTAGCAATTATTGGCACAAAACTGTAAATATAGTACATTTTAACAATTAATTGAACTAGAAACCTTTAAAAGACCTTGGAATTCTCTGGCTGGGGTTCTTGCCAGCTGTGTTTTCCAGTGTGTGTAAGCCAGGTGTTGGTGGTGTGCAGACCTTGAAATAAGAAACTGAATAAACTTCTCTAAAGACCGAAGCTGCAAGTTCCATTCATCTTTTTAACCCTGGTAAAGGACGTTGTGGGGAAAATAAAAACCCTAATCAGGGGCTCATGAGAAGAGAACGCTCGCAAACATCTTGGGGCCCTTAAGATGTTTTTTACATCACCTAGTAAGTAATTTGCAAAGAGCAGCAGTGGGTGCTCTGCCATGCACCTGTGTCTGGGACTTCGGCCCAGCCCATGTACATGCAGGAGGGCAAAGCAAAGACAAGCAGGAAGGCATGCACACTCATGGAAGCAGCAATTGAGGATGGGAGAGGGAAGCACAGTTACTGTGCAAGGCACCATCCTTAACCAGTGCTCCTTCTGCAGTACAGCTCACCAGAAGGGTCCTGCTGAGAGATGGTCCAAGAAGACTGAACTGGATGGCTTGGCAGCAGGCTTCAGTGCTGCTATGAGGAGGATCCTGAGCCATGGGTCATGTACAAGACAGAACTGCCTTAGAGGCAGCACATCTCCAGACCCTTTCCACATCAAAAGACTATGCATAACAGTTAGAACTTGAGACATGGGATAGGTCTGGGCTCGCAAAAAGAGAAGGCCAGCAAAATTCACATATGAGCAGCACAGTGTAGATGATCTGAAGTGCCCATGAACGTGGAGCATATACAATGAATGCAGGAGCATGTTACTGACTCCAACACTTGCAATGCTTGTTCATCTGCAGAAATGTCCCATAGCAGGAGAAGATCATCAGGAGGAGTTAGTTCTTTTCTGCTTGTTAACACAGAAAGCTGGTATTGTCAGGGCTAAACTTGATATGATTTTTTAGACACAAAAGTCTTAGCTGTCCCCTACTTAAAGCAACTGAGACTGAAAGTCTATGAGTAACAGCAAGAAAATAGCACTGTACAAAGATGCTGATGAACTCTTGAGTTTGGTTCTGGGCAATTATCTTGAAGTAGACTGAAATGAAATTGGAAACAAATATGGTGAAGAAACAGAGTGAGGTCTGCCTGAGCTGAAAGGACTGAAGGATTTGAGTTGTTTAGCTTAGCAAAGCAAAAACTGGAGAGGGTATTTTCATTATCTGTAAACTGACAGAGGCTTAACATCAGGGGAAGAACAAAATTATTTGGGGAAAAGCCGAGTGTTGGTACAAGAAGTGGCTCAAATTGGTTTTGAATATGTTTAAACTGGCTTTTTGAAGTTTTTCTAACAGATGAGAAGCTTATTTAAAAGGTGAAAGGAGGAAAAAATTCAAAAGTACTTTCATGCTTAGATTCAAGAAATGTCTCAAAGTATCAAAGTTGCATAAGATTACTGTTTAAGATTAGAAGGGACCAAGACAAGAAGGGCCTCATTTTACATTTCTTGTCAGGTTTCCCTGTAAGCCATTATACAGCAGTAAGTGGTCAGACTGCACAGTTCCTGCTTACTTATGGCTACTTAATGCATGCAAATCTATAAATACAATAAGCAGAAGTCAGTGTGATGGATATAGTCAGTGAAATGTGATGGTCAGAAAGTGACCAGTGACCAAGAACATAGATACTAATTCCATAAATGCTCTAATTTTAATTTTTAAAAGTTATCTTTCACAAGGCTGGTTGTGCTCTTTCCTTTTTAGGTAATCCATTTCAACATTTTATTCCTTTTTGCAGTACACAATCTAAATAATTAGGTGATTGGTGACAGCCAACATGGCTTCACTGAAGGCAAATTGTGTCTAACAAATTTGGTAGCCTTCTATTACTGCAGTGGTGGATGAGGAAAGAGCAACAAATGCCACCTACCTGAACTTGTGCAAAACATATGACAATATCCTGTGTAAAATCCTCGTCTCCAAACTGGAGACACATGGATTTTCAGATGGAACAGTTGTCAGATAAGAAATTGGCTGGATGGTCTCACTCCAAGAGATGCAGTCAACAGCCCAAGTGGGGACCAGGGCCCAGTACTGGGACCACCACTCTTTAAAATCTCTGTTAGTGACAAAGTGGGATTGAGGGCACCCTCAGCAAGTTTGTCATTGGCACCAAGCTGTGTGGTGCTGTCAAAACATTGGAGGGAAGGGATGCCATTCAGAGGGACCTGGACAGCTGGAGAAGTGGGGCTGTGCGAATCTCATGAAGTTCAACAAGGCCAAATACAAAGTCCTACACCTGGAGCAATCCCACGTACAAGCTGGGAGGGGAATGGATCATGAAGAGAAGGGCTTGAGGGTGCTTGTGGTGAGAGGTTTGGAGACCAATCTTATCCCAGGCTGCGTCAAAGGGAGCATCACCAGGAGCTGATGGGGAGATTCTTGGCTCACGTGAGACCCCACCTGGAGTGCTGCATCCAGATCTAGTGCCCCCAACACAGAAAAGATGGGGATCTGTTGGAGTGAACTCAGAGGAGAGACATGAAACTGATGGCTGTAGCACCTCTACTACGAAGACAGGCTAAGAGAGCTGGAGCTGCTCAGCCCAGAGAAGGCTTTGGGGAAACCTTGCAAAGGCTACAAAGAGGGCTACAAGAGAGATGGAGAGGGATGTTTCACCAGGGCAAGCAGAGACAGGATGAGGGTGAATGTTCTTAAGTTGGAAAAGGCTAGATTTTGATTAGATATGAGGAAGAAAGTCTTTACTATGAAAGTGGTGATGCACTGACACAGTTTCCTGGAGAAGCAGTGGATGCCCATCCCTGGAATTGTTGGATGAAACTCTGAACAACCTGGTCTAGTGGAAGGTGTCCCTGCCCATGGCAGATGCATTAGAATTAGATGATCTTTAATGTCCATTTCAACCCAAGCAATTCTAAAATTCTGTGATTTTATTATTTACTTTGTTAAAATTGCAGACATGCTCTAAAAGTCATTAAAAGTTAATAATTTTAATAGACAGGTAGGTCCTGTTGAAGTCCTAAGGAAAGCAGTGTACAAGTATTTGAGCCTGTGATCTTATGAAAAGAAAAATGCTTGTAACTGTTACAAGTAAAAGTGGAAGAGAAGATCACATAATCAGCTGAGAGATGGATAAAGGAAGTGTGTCTTAAAATTTGCTTTTTAAAGAGAGCAAATACTCAAATAGAACCTCCAGTCACTAACATTTGCACAACACCAGCTAGAAAATTCTGGAAGTTTTTCTTATTTTCAAGTAAGTTTGCAATGAGATAGGTGAGTTGCAAATGTCAAATATAGTATTACAACAAAGACTCTCCTGACAGGCAGAAGAGCTCAGCAGTGGCTGAGCAGTAACTCAGCAGTAACTCAGCAGTAACTCAGTTCTCTCTCCCAATAAATGCTAGCAAGATTCAGCCCTCCACTTTACACAGCACAAAGAATCTAGCTATGAAGCATGCTAAATCTTGTATATGCTCAAAAGGAGTAGATGTTATGTTCTACTCTGGAATATTCATGTAAGACTGCCTGACCCAATTTCAAGTCCATACTTGCTTGAGAAGACATGAAAAAGGAAAGAGACATGCTGCAGTATGTTCCCAACCAATACTGTTCAAATGGATATCCCACTGCTCAGGCTAGGCAGTCCAGATCAAATTTAGGACAAGCAGGCCACAGCATTCCTATCTATGTTTTAGTATACAGTTGGCAGTATTCACTGATCAGGGTAGCCTGAAGATGTCTCTGTGGTTTTTAATAGACTTTCATCTGGAACCAGTGTGGCCTTTTCTGAATAAATGATGGCATGAAGGAGAATATGCTTTGCTTTAGCATCATCCAGATTATGCTTGTAGGCAGAAAAAATATTGTTCTGCTGCAAAGCTATGGCAGCAAATTCCCTAGAAATTGGCATGCATCTAACATGTGCTCTAACACATACTCAGAGAGAGCTGTTCTGGTTCTGTTGGCCAGGCTGAAAACTATTTTGACACCTGCAAGGCAATCTTCTGCTATGGGGTGAGATCAGCATACAACCAGCATGCAATAGCTTGCAGACTTGCTCTGTTATTCAGACCAATTCTCTAAATTTCTATCCTCCCATGGATAGGGTTCAGTAGAGGGCACCCTCACTCTACAGAGATAAAAGAGCTGAGGGAAGAACAGGAAGTGAAAGAATCCTGTTCCACAACTGGTGACATTAAAATTAATGTTTCTTAGCCAGTCATCATAGAAATAGGCATTATCTAGTCAACAGCAAATTTGCTAATGCCAAAGCTGAATGTTGCATTTGACATGTCTGAGATAATGGATGGCATACAAAGGGAGGACCTGGACAAGTCCAGAGGTGGACCTAGGAGAACCTCATAATGTTCAACAAGAGCAAGTGCAGGGTGCTTCACCTGAGCCATAGCAAACCCTGGTATCTACATATGCTGGGGGATAAACAGATGGAGCAGATCTGGGGGGAAGGATTTGTTGCCGGTGATTGAGAGGGTGGACAGGGCCCAGCCATGGGCACTCCCAGCCCAGAAAGCCAAAAGTGTCCTGGGCTGCATCCAAATAAGTGCAAGCAGCTTCTGTGAGACCTCAGCAGGAATACAGTATCCAGCTGCCAGGTCCCCAGTACAGGAAAGTCATGCAGCTGCTGGAGCAAGTCCAGAAGAGGGCCACAAAAACAACCAGCAGGATGAATCATCTCTCATATGAAGAAAGACTGAGACAGTTGGAGTTTTTACGATCAGAGAAAGGAAGTGTACAGGGAGGCAATATTGTAGTTTTCTGGTAAATAAGATGGACTTAGACTTACTAGTAAGGCCTGCAGAGATAGGAAAAAGAGGTAATTATTCTAATCCAAAGATTAGATATTACAGTTAGAGTGACTGGAAAGTTGCCCAGTGGAAAAGGACGTGGGAGTGGTGATCGACAGTGGCTAAATACAAGCCACTGAGTGCCCATGTGGCCCTGCAGAAAGTGGGGGACCTGTATCCTTTACATGATTAGGTAACATTTTCTCTCATGTCCATCTTCAAACTACGAGGCATTAAAGAGTTTTCATGCAAGTTTCAACAGCATGATGAGAAAGTACCTTCAACCAGATGCCCATGCCACTTTGTCCAGAAGGCTGTTCAAGGCCAGCCTCATCCATATATTTAGGGAATGAGGCAAATCACAGCATGTATTATACTTTCTAAGATAAGCCATATCTTTATGACAACCCAGATTTTCTCAGATCCCTTTGGATTATTAATGTTCACAAATCACTGAAGTGAAAGTCCTCGGTAGAGTGTGCACAGAGGCTCTTTCCTTCACTAAATCATAAAATGAGACAAACATGATCTCCAGAGTATGCTGATTTCCAGCTTGAAAAGCAACTAGCCTTTTTTTGCTAGCTGTATCATTAACCAGGCTCTAATTTGAAAGAAGACTACTCTTAATCTTGATTTTTTGAGGCTCTTCTTCCAGCTGTCTAACTTTTAGGGTTAACTTTTTCCAGCTGTTTAACTCTGGAAGCCATGACCTTAGCAGCATGCAGGCCAGTTACATGAAACAGGCAGAGCTGTGAAAACAGAAAGCTATTCCTGCCATGTGTGAGGTTACCCAGTAACCCATTCTGCTCAAAGTGCACAACTGCCAGCAAGTCTGAGACACATACACATGGTCTTTCAACAATGTGCTAGAATTATTATCTCATTTTGGTCTCGTAACAACTACACTTTGTGTTCATTAGAGCTAGCGGCAGGATTCAGGTCAGCATTTTCTACCTGAAGTACAAATTGCTTCTGCCGGCTTCATTTGCTTTGTTACTGTTTGACATTACAACATAGCACCAACTAATTTTATTTATTTTTTTTTAATGCCTTTTTTGGGCAAAAGTATCCTACTTTTTTCCATTAAGGCAAATATAAAAGTGCTGGAAATGGAATACTACTTTTTTATAAATACTGAAGAGAAAACATCAGCTGAATTATATACAACGCCTCTGGATCAAGGGAACAAGACCCCAGTTTAAGGATCACAGATTGCTCATTTTACATATGTATGCAAGTATGCCACTAAGTTTCACGCATCATCCTCCTACATTTAAAGAACATTAAGTCTGAAAAGTCAAACACCTAGAGGCAAAGTAACAAAACAATAAAGTATGCCTGTTAACTTTAACTCACCCCACTCACCTTTGTGAACAACCATTAATCCTAGTGAAGAGGCTGTATTTTCAAGACAGATAACAAAAACTTCAGACAATTTCAAAAGGTAACCAGAAGACTTTTCAGTTTTATCATGGGTTGGCACAGTTTTATTTTCTGGTTATAGAGAAATGTGAAATGTTTTCCCCTGCCAGGCCCATGGAGTGGTTTGGGGGGGGCGGGGACAGGGACCTATCAAAAAGCAAGCCAAGATACTGGCAGCTAGTTTGACCAATAAGGATGTCAATACGAGTTTGGAAAGGACATTTTAAAACTCCAATCTGCAGCAGATCGGTCTCTCTCACTTTAAAATCAGCCATGAGTTAACATTGTGGGCGGCGGGCAGGCCTGGGTCGGGCCCTGCTGCCCCTCTGGGCAGCCAGGCTTGGCCTCCGCGGGCCTCTGAGGGCCGCTGCCCGCGCAGGAAGGGGCCCAGACCAGCTGAGCCCCTTTCCCCTGCTTGCCAGCGGGGAAGAGGGGAGACTGCAGTTCGGCAGTGCTGTCTACATGCTTGGAACCATGGCATAAGGGCCCAAACCATGGCCCAGCTTAATCGCTGCTGGCAGCAGAGAAAGAAACCCTGCAGCTTCACAACTTTAAACCAAGCTGCCCTGGATGAGACCGAGGGGTGGAAAAAAGGACATCTACCAGCTTACTCCATCAGCACAGCTTTGCATTTTCTTCAGCCCTGCAGCCCGGGGCCTGCATGTGGCCCTTGCAGGCCCCGGGCGAATTTCACCCTTTCCTAGCAACATGGAGCTTTTAAAGCACAACTCCTCCTTGAGAGAAAGAAGAAAGAAAACAGAGGGTACATAGAACAGACACCGCATGAAGTCACTGGATTAGAAGTGAAAGAACTAATAAGATTGGAGTAGGATTGAAGAACATTTTAACCAGACTTCTCTAGGGTAAAGATGAAGAAATGAACTGTTCTTTATAGCATCTTAGTGTTTTGTTGGGGAGAATGCTCATTCTAATCAAAATTGAGGACTGATGTGATTGAGATTTAACTGAGAACTTTAAAGCCTCGGTTCCTGGGTTAAAAAGAGGTCTCAGCCTTTGAGACAAAGATGATTTTAGACTAGAAGAAGTATTCATAAAAAGTACCTCAGATACATTGAGAGGTCTTGCTGATAGAACATCACAGTCTGCAAAAACTCCAGGCATCAGCAGATGTGTGATATTGAGAGCACTGGACTATTTTTTCTCAAGTTGTGTCTTTCTATGTTGTTTAATAAGAAAGTTAATAGTTTGTAAGGGGAGAGAAGGGTGTTTTAAAGTGTCATTCTGTTTTAGTTTAAGTTTTCTTTTTCTCAAATTTTTTTTTTCCATTCCTCTAGTGTGTATTAATAAAACTATTTTTGTTTATTTTTAAGCTTAAGTCTGTTTTGTTGTTTGGTTGTTTTTTCCTCCTCATCTCTCCCTCTCACAGAAGAAGAGTGAATACTAAAACCTCCACATTAATTGGTGTTTCTTCACGGTTTCATTTAATTAAAACCATTACAATTTTATATAACATGATGGAAAAAAACAGATTTCATTCTTTGTTTTCTACTTTTCATAGAACTATTTTCCCTTAATCCTTAAATAGATACTCACTTATTTTTACATGTTCTGGAAAGCCTGTGATTCATATTCAGTATTGCAAAGAATATCATGGTGTAACAGGCTCAGGTTCAAAAATTTCAGGCAGGTACTGAATGCTGAGAAATTAGTCTTCCTATAATGCTGAGTGACACCAACATCAATAAAGCAGCCAGGAAAAGACTTACGAGCTTTTGTGGAAAAGTTTGACAGTTCCAATAAATGTTGATAAGATGTTACTCTCAAAGGTAAGTATTCCCATTTCTTCTTTGAGACATTTTGCTGGAATGTCGCTTTCGAGAAGTATAGAAAATAAAGCATTATTATTCTTCAAAGGGAGATTAAAAATTAATTCAGCTATTAAACAATATCTACCTCCCAGGCAGAATTTATTTAAGTGACATTCTGAGCTTCAAAACTTTGTTAATATGCAACTCTTAAAATATATATAGTGAGAAATCAAGGATGTTGCATAAAATTCAGAAGAACAAGATAGCATCTTCTTCTCCTAATTCTGTCTTTATAGATAGTTAAATGAGTTTTCCCTCATTTCCAACAGCTTTGTCTCACTACTTACACCACAAATTCTGTACTGGCAGATACTGTGCATCTGTAAAGACCTAATCCATCAAGAATGCAATCTTGTTTGGGAGATGCAGAGGCAGTATGGTGAACATGGATGAAAACTATGAATAAAAATAGTGCCATCAGTGGGATGTTCTATGTCACCTACACTTGAACTTCTAGATTCTGCTTAAGAACAGTTTCATCACCATGTAGCAAAAAAGCATACATAACCAAGCCATCCAAATAATAGATTCATAGAATGGTTTGAGTTGTAAGGGACCCTGAAGGTCATCTGGTTCCAATCCTCCTGCCATGGGTTGGCAAACTTTTCACTAGAGCAGGTGGCACAAAAGCCTGTTCAACTGGCCTTAAGCACTTCCAGGGATGGGGCATACACAGCCTCTTTGAGCAACCTATGCCAGTGCATCACCACCCTCGCAGTTAAGAATTTCCTCCTAATAGCTTATCTAAATCTACCTTCCTTCAGCTTAAGGCTGTTCTCCCTTGATCTACCAGTACATGACCTTGTAAAGGGTTCCTCTCCAGCTCTCTTGTGTACTGGAAGGCTCCTGTAAAACCTCTCTTGACTTTCTCTGTGTGGGAAATAAGAAAAGCCTTACAGAATAATAACTTTTTTCACCTTTGTTAAATGCTGTTTTCTTCTGTTCACTTTTGTTAACCAAAAAGCACTCTGGGAAGGGTTCAGAGCTCTGCAGGTTGCATGGCTGAAGAGTGGGTTGATAGTTGCCTTGCGCATGAGGCTGTGCTCGGCTGGGTAGATGCACAGACACCACATGATCAGAGAGCTGACTGGGTAAAGGGACGCATGAACAGTGACACCGCAGTGGCAGGCAGCCAATGTGTGCTTGTTTCAGTTAAGTTTTGGGTTAGAGTATAAAAAGGCTCGGTTCATTACAATAAACAATCTTCTTCAGAGCAAACAAGGAGGCCCATGTGTCTTTGTTCCCCATTGCTATGGCAGACCAGCTGCAACTCTGTCTTCTCTCATCAGAGATGTTCTCCTTCCTTCTGGTCATCTTCATGGCCTCTAGACCAACAGGTTCATAACTTTCTTATGCTGATAACCCCAGAGCTGGATGCAGGATTCCAGATGGGGTCTCAACAGAACAGAGCAGAGCAGAGCAGAGCAGAGCAGAGCAGAGGGGCAGAGTCCCCTCCCTCCCCTGCTGCCCAAGCTGCTTTGGATGCAGCCCAGGATACAATTGGCCTTGCAGCCTGCAAAAGCACATTTACTGGCTAGACCACACAGCTTAGTGTCGGTGGAAAACATGCTAAGAGTGCCCTTGATCCTACTGTCCATGTCATTGGCAAAGATGTTGAACAGCAGTGGTCCAGTATAAACTTGCATTATTTGGACAAGCAAACACACAAAAAGCCTTCATTGCTTTCTAATTGTGTTTCAAAAGTCCATCACACTAAGAAAGAGATTATAGAAAGCAGCTCAATTTTAGAAGCTGAAGTAGGAAGTGAACTAAAAAAGAAATTACACCTATCCTTTCTTTTTCTTACTTTGTGGTAAGCTCTGAGTGCAAGCTATGGAGACTGGAAACAAAACAAAACAAAACAAAACAAAACAAAACAAAACAAAACAAAACAAAACAAAAAAATTTTATCCTCCAGAATTCACAAGAAAGGGCATTCCATTACCACAGTCTTCTGAAGTATTTATTTTTTTTCAGTGTGGGTTCAAGTCCTCTTACACAGGAAATGGCCTCTGAGCATGAAAGGTCAGTTATCACTTCAATGTCAGCACCTTCTCTGAAGGCAACACAACACAACACCTGCTTTACATTTATGCAAGGAATTGCCTGTGTGTCAGACACAGCTGCAAGAGGGTGTCAGGGGCATCACTGTCTCCCCCAGCTGATGGGGAGGACAGTTCTATGGCAACACAAATTTGACTCCTGCTATTCTCTGTTATTCTGCTTCTTCCCATATTAGCCTCAGTGCACTCAGAAGACACCCCAGAAAAGCTGCCAAATGGGAAATAACACGCCATTTGTGAGGAGGCAGTGAGCACTCACACAGCTTTGGTCAGTGCCCAGGTATGATGTATAAGAGCCTTGTCCTTGCAGGGTGCTAACCGCCCCACTCATCTAAGCACTTGCTGCCAGTGGTATAAATGTCAGCCAGCCCCATTATCCGTGTCTTTATACAAAATGCATGGCACAAAAAAATGAAGAGCCATATCTCTTTCTTGCCTTTTAACTAATTTCTGCCTTTGCCTAGGTAAGCAAACCAATTTAGGATGACAGGTTTTCTGGTGTAATAGGCTGCTGCTAAAACAAATCTTGTCTTTCAGAAAAGATAATAACGCTGCTCCTGCTGCTGCCACCAGTAATGAAAAGAGGAGCCTGCTCGGCTACTTTGTCATTAAACATGCACTCTTCTTGATTTCCCCTATGATCTTCAACAGCAAAATAATGGGGAAAAATAGATGTCTTTATTGACACATAGAGGTCATCCTTTTCCAGAATTCTGCTTCACAGATAAAGAAGAGACTTTTGTGTTTGCAGCAATATTAAAAGATGCTCTTGCAGGCATCTTTGCATTCCCATGATAGAGTCAAAAATATCTCAGCTTGCAGTTCATTCTCTAACAAGCAGCTGGCCACACTGAACTTTGAACTTACTCTAATATGTTGTACGCAAAACGGACTTTCCTTAGCAAAACAAGGATGGGCTTTGGGCTTTTTTCCCAAGAAACAATAAGTATCTGTTTGATTAAAAAAATGAAGAGTTTAGGTGATTTACTTATGAAGTTATGTTGTATGTTATTTTTCCAAACAGATCTGAAAAAAAAGTAGCATCCTATTTCTAAAATTCACTAGGAGACCTGTTTATCATTATTTATTTGTTTCTGGCACCTTCTGTAGGGAACTACTGAAATTAGAGCTAGAATTCAATTAAAATGTAGATCTGAGCCTCTTCAGTTTCTAAAATGCATAAAATCTAGATGCAAATTATGGACCTGGGCTCACTATTTGAAAGAAATATTTTGTACTTCTGCTATCCGTATTTGACAAAAACTAAAGTCAGCCTGTATTTCATCAAAGCATTCAAATTCAGTGGTGAATCCTCATATAAACTTGATATTAACTTCCACACGATCAGAAAAATTAATTCAGTTTCAAATGCTCTCACAGTTCAGGTCAAGCACATCTGGACAAGGTATGCATGAGAAATTTTACCATTTTTTGTGCTAAAAAGTGGTCAGGTGGGAAGCAGAGACAGAATGAACACACAGTGACAGGTAATTTCCTTCTCACTATTCACTAACTCTGGAACTGTATCTTTAAATTAGAAATCATGAGGAAATTGCTTTTGGTGACCTCTACAAACAGCAGGTCTCTGTCAGTCTGTCCAGGATGAATACATATGCCCTTGTCTGTTGTAGGCCCCTGCTGACATTATAAACCTGAATGTTGGAAAATGGTGCAGGATGCCACAGGATTTTCTTGTTCAAAGCTGATGCTGTACTTCAGGGTTTTGCAAATTTGCCATGTGCAGGACTTATTTTGCTATTGTCCTGCACCAGGCAGTATCAGTTCTCCCAAGAAGGAGACTTGCTGGCATTTCTGCAAATAAATTGGATGCATTTCTCTCATGCTTTTCTATAATTTCCCTAGTTTTTGCCTAATTTGGGAAGGAGGTCTGCATTCTGTAATCATAAAGCCTGAGCCCTTACCTTCTAGAGTATTACACATATCCTTCATATTACTATGAGATCACCACACCAAAATTACCTGCCAACTAAATATGCATCTCTGGGAGATGACAAAGAAAATACACTTTAAAATGCAAGTTCTTTGCCAACAAGTGTGCTCACTAGTCTATAGTTTACAGGAATCAAAGGAATCTTGGTCAGCCTGCAGGTGTTTTGGACTGAACCATACAGAGAAGCCACTGTTTCTCAGCCAAATCTATCTGGCATTCCCTCCTGCTATCATGGCAGATAAATATTTCAGCTTTTCTTTCACCAAAATTAAGATATCAAATTGTTTTGCTCATGCTGGTAGATCTAAATCCTTGTGCTTACACTTATCTCCAGGTAAGAAGTCATGGCTGGCAGGATTAGTCCAAGGAAGACCCTTAATTTGGACATTCAAACACAGACTGATACACAGGAGATTCCCCATGATCTTCATGAAACTCATTTTACTGTGAGGGTGACTCAGCACTGGCACAGGATGCCCAGGGAGGTTGTAGTCTCCAGCCTTGAAGATACTCAAAAGCTGTCTAGATACATCCCTGAGCAATCAGCTCCAGGTGGTCTTGCTTGAAATGGGGAATTGGACCCTGTGACCTTTGGACATCCCTTCCAACCTCAGCCATTCTGTGATTCTGATGGCCTGGCTGTGCAAGCATATTGATCTTGTTCACTAACAGAATGTCATCCATTCAACTAGCATGACCTTGGGTCTGTCTGCACATCTCAGTGGGGAAAGTCCTTTTTTTTTGCCATTGTAAACCACTTCCAGCTGCAAACAGAGTGTCCCCATAAATAGATTCCTTTAAAGCATCTGCTTGACACAGCACAACTAATCAACTCTTATGAAAGAAGGTGCAGAAAAACCAAGATTAAGCAAAGATAAGGATGTAATTACTCTTTTTCAGGGTGTCTTCTTATCTTGCTTCCCATCTGCTGTAAAGAAAAGAACAAGTGAGGGATGACTGCAGGGAATAAGTGTTCTTGCCAGTGAATACAAAAGCAGCAATGCTAGGCTGTGCAACAGCAGGGGTTTCCTATGCATGTGGTAGTTTCCTATCACTCATCTTATTGGAAGACATGACATTTTGCTTTTTCCCCCTTTCTAAAGAACTCAGCCATGGTGGATACAAAGACTAAATAAAAATTAAAAAGTGTGTGAGACCCACTCTCCTTGGAAAAAATTAATTATCTGTAACCAAGGGCAGGAGAGACTTAACTGTTCTCAGGTACCCAGGTCTGTCTGCTTCCCACTCTGCAGTAGACCAAATATAACTCCACCTTTGGAGACAGTGGTTGGAGCTATCATGAAGAACATTCTCCAGTCCTCAGAGGCTCAGTTCTACCAATCCCAATTCCCTGTGTCCAAGTAGGACCATGGATATAACCCTGTACATCTTCCTGTCTTCCTCAAAGCTCACAAAGCACTGGGAGGGCCGACTAAAAATTAAAGATTACCTGCTTTAGAAAGAGTCAGACCAAAGACTTCTTCTGGCACAGTTACCCGTGACTCACCACCTAGGTGTTACTTTATGTATGATTTGTGTCCCTGGTAACAACTAGAGGCACTTCTTCATCCTCTATGGGGACACAATGGGGAAAACCAAATTCTTCCTAGGCATCTCCATTGAGCTCTTCATTCAGTCTCCTTTTTCCTTAGCTGAAGATGCAGAGGCAAGCGATGCACTAATTTTAAATACCCTTTGTATGTATCAATTCATTCCACTACTCTTTCTTGCAGAAACTGCCAAATAGCAACTATGGTTTTCTTCCCTTTGCTTGAGACTTCACTCAGCCAGCCTTCCTGCTCAGTACAAAGTCCAGCCTATCAGTGTCTTGTCCACTCAGTTATCTGGAGCTTTGAGAAGCACCAGGTTACATTTAAAGATAGGAAACAGCTTAGAGTAGTAATCAGTCAGGACTGAGCTTTGGAGCTTCCAGGAAAACACTGGGATAGTGACACTTCACCAGCTGTAGAAAAGCTTTTAATCCAAGTTTGTCTTTATGGCAGGAGCAATAGGTAGTTGTCTAGCATTCACGTTACTATCCGAAGAGGTCTGGGAGGGTAAATATATTTCAAATCAGAATCACCTACCTCTTGTGTGATTATTTGGAGGAAAGCAAGGGTCCTTTCCCCTTAGGGTCCTATTAAACACAGGAAACAACAATCTTTGCTATCACAGGGCTGCTTGTAGGATAACCTCTTTTCCACTTTGAGTTTTAGAAGCACCAGGTGGCAATTATCTCCACTCTTTGTTTATTGTCAGTTTAATTTCTCTTCTGAAGACTTCTGTAGCAGAAAAATGCTGAGACTACAGGAGATGCAGAAAAAAACAGCCCTAGTAGATGAGAAACCTGTGAATTTATCTGGTATGTTTCCCAGTTTGGTCACAAGCTCTCAAACTCTGTGTAGGAAACATCCTGCCAGACTGCCAGACTGAGAAGGTGCAGATAAAACAGATCTCTTTTTGTCCTGAGTCTTCTACCCAAATGAACTAGAATTACTTCAAAAATCCCTTGCTTCCTTTTTGGAGTGTCTTTCCCTGAGTGCTGGAATGATTGGTTTACTGCTGCTAATAATTACTGAGAGTGAATTTCAAAGCCTTGTAAATATTTCCTGGAAACTGACACAGAGTACAAATAAATTGCACAGATATATATGACTTTGCGCATTGATCAAAACTGATTTTCATGGGCTAGGAGGTAAGGCCTTCACTAAAGTGTTAATGTGACACATCTGACCTAGACTTTCACACTTGAAATGGCAATATATATTGCCATTGTTGGGACAGAAGCTATGATTGTGAACTAAGCTAATGAGGGGGAAAAAAACAAAAACAAACAAACAAACAAACAAACAAACAAAAAAAAAACCCCAAAAAACCAGAAACAAAACAAAACAAAACAAACCCCCAAAAAACCCACACAAAACCCCCTCAGCTATGGGCAATAGTAGAAACTAGGTGAAGGCAAAGCAGTGTCTTGCACAAAACACCTTCAGATATTGTGTCAAAGTGTTATCTAGTAAATACACAGCACTTGAAACTCAGATGGGCTCACTTTCATTCAATTAGCAGCTACAGTAATTACTGCACATGTGAAGAATATAAACAAAAGGAAATAAGAGGATGAACTCACTAAATGACTTAGTCCCGCTGAAACATTTATTTGGCTCAAAAAATAGCCACAGTTTTTGCTACACAAGGGGAAACTTCAAAGTCATTCAACAAAAGCTGCTTACTAATTCCCCGAAGAGGATGGA
This sequence comes from Tachycineta bicolor, assembly GCA_025960845.1. Classification (NCBI taxonomy): domain Eukaryota; kingdom Metazoa; phylum Chordata; class Aves; order Passeriformes; family Hirundinidae; genus Tachycineta; species Tachycineta bicolor. The sequence goes on from JANEHK010000064.1 coordinate 2,854,968, forward strand.
GCTGGCAGTGAAAGGGAGAGCCAGTGTAGGCTGCTAAAGAAACTTCAGGTGAAATGCTGACTTAAGCAAATTTTGCCACCAGCTTCAGAGATTGTTTCCCTTCCAGTTCAGCAGTGATCACATATGTCTAATAAACAAGTGGTGTTCAGGTATTGCAGGCAAACATGTCAATTTTTATACATGTCTTTCCAAAGCCAAGGCTGTTATCTTCACACAGCTGCCTGTGCATATGTAGCCTCTGTGTGATGCTAATGTGATCTGCAAAACGTACTTGTGTATTAGAGGCTGATCCTGCAGTGCGCGGTGGTCTGACTCAACAGAGCATTTAAACGTGTGCTACATTTGTGCATCCAAGTTGCCAACATGGAGCAGGTATTTAGGTGTTTCATTGGACCTCAATGAAGGGATCGCTGCCTGTTAAAATAAGCTCTGTCGGCCCATATAGTTTAACTGGAAGAGCAACATATTTGGTAACTTTGAAACAACTGGTGCAAAACTTTGTATCTTAGGCCAAGAAAACATAATGGCATTTATCCTGGTTTTTATTAAGCAGAAACCAGGAATCATTCCAACAGACATTTCAGAGGATGTGCCAGAAACACATAATAATAATAACATATGTTGTAAGGTTGAAAAATAAAATTAAACCTAAGCATGCTATTCAGCCTTCTCTTTTCAAAGATTAATCTCACATCCTACTCTTCCAGATTATAGTTGATATAATCCAATAAGAATAAAAATAATTAAGGTAAATATTGTTGCTGTAAATATTGTCACTATGATTCTAATCAATGAAGTATTTCTTTTAACCACAGGTCATAGAGGGATGAAGAACTCTGCTGCTGAATCTGTTTAACAAGAATCCCAGTTTTTCTGCTTGTTTTGAATAAAAAGTACCAAAAAGGTAAAACAGCCTCTTGAAAGTTAACACATGGAAGTTCACTGCTTAGGAACAAAGGAATAGATAGTCTCTACAGCTGAGTTCTGTTTCCACTGCATTGTTTACATGAGGAAAGCTTTAGTCAACTTACTAAACTACCTTAAGTCATCATGCTTAGTATTTTCTTTAAATCCTTTAGTCGGACAGAGTATTGCCTTGGTTTTATGTGGCCTGGTTTTTGGTAGCAGGGGGCCACTGAGGTGCCTTTTGTGAGCAGCTACTGGAAGCTTCCACCATGTCCAGCAGAGCCAATCCCTGATGGCTCTGAAGATGGAGATGCTGCTGGCCGAGGTTGGGTCAATTGGAAATGATGGTAACACCTCTACAATAACATATTTAAGAAGAAAATCAAAATAAAGGGACTCATAGAGTTTTTCCTCACCAGAGAAGAGGAGGAGGTGAGAACATGTGAGGCAACAAGGTCAGTGGAGAAGGAGGGGGAGGAGGGGCTCCAGGCACCAGAGCCGAGGTTCCTCTGCAGGCTGCTGCGTGACCACGGTGAAGCAGCTGTGCCCCTGGATGCCTGGAGGAAGCTGTGATCCAGTGGGAGACCTGTGGAGAGAGGGGCCCTGCTCCCAGGCTGGAGCAGCCTGTCCTTGAAGGGCTGCACCCCATGGAAGAGTGACCCACGCTCCAGCAGTTTGGGGAGGACTGTTTGCCCGTGAGATTTGGAGCCATGCTGAAGAAGTTCACAGAGAACTGTCTCCCATGGGAAGGGACCCCATGGTCTCACAAGGGAAGGACTCCTCTCCCCGAGCAGTGGAAGAAAACCTCGGGTGACGAACTGACCGAACGCCCACCCTCTGCCTCCCTGTGCTGTCAGCGGGGCGGAGGGAGAGGCTGGGGGAAGAAAAAGGTGTTTTTATGGCCTTATTTTACTTCTCATTATTCTCCTCTGATTTTGTTAGCAACAAACTTACTTTGCATCTCTAAGCTGAGCCTGTTTTGCCCTTAGAGTGTTTCCTCACGGTGCGTATCTCAACTCCTGAATCCTTCTTTAAATTCTTTCCTCTCCTCTGCCCAGCTGTGGCATGGGAGAGTGAGAGAGTAGCTTTCATGGGCCCTTGGTGTTTGGTCAGTGTCAAACCATAACAAATATCTAGAGTGAAAATAAGATTGTGTTCTGCAGGTGATTATGCTTTTCAGCTGTACACTACCTGCAGCCTTTTTCAGCAGAAATAATGCCCTAGACTCAGCAAGTATCTCACCTTTCCCTTCTGGTTCTCTTTTTGTTGTCTCTTAAACAAGGAATCAGTTTTGACATCTTTCTGTCTTACTGTAACTGACACAAATTTTAGTCTGCTTTAATGCATCAGGTCTTATGTTTATGGGATCACACTAGAAGCCCAGCTTTTCTCGTAATGAAAATGTCTTTAAATCAGTATAGGAAAAGTCAAAAATAGAAGATAGTTACAAAAAAAATAATAAATATTTTTATATTGAGTCAGAAAAATATTTTTTTTCCCTGAGAACTAGCTCAAAATCTTTAAACATCTGAAATAGAAAAATGATATTTGTCCAAGGAAGTTTATGAATAGTGTCTTTAACGTGAAACCCAACATGAGGTGTTTCACTGTGGTGGGCTATGCCAGGGACAACATGAAACATGTCAGCAAGCAAGGTGGCAAAAGCCCTGATCTGTTCATGTAGCTAATCCTGAAAAGAGAGCTAAACTGGGCCCTCCTGATGTCTCCCTACTTCTCATGTGTGCTCAGGGCTTGGGCAGATGCTCAGATTTGGATGCAGTGATTTAAAAATTTGCCATCAGTATGCATTCATCTTTTTTTCTGCAAGGATTAGTAAAAATTGTGTCATTGTCACAGAATGTTACTGTTTAAGACTAGTGAAGCAGAGCTGTTTGTTTAGATTCCTGTAAAATTCCTCCCTATGCTGCATCTTAACTATACAACACAGTTGTCCCAAGCTTTGTCAAGTATTTCACAGTAATCAAACTCTGATGTGATAGAAAATGACTCCATATTCTGCAGATCTGTATTTTTCACAGCTTGCTGTTGGCAGTGTTGAAAGAGCAGTTTATTACTCCCAGATTCACAATAACTATTCTTTGGTCCTACAACAATCAACAGTATCATGCTATCAGAAGCACTTTGACTAAAACTGTAATCAATTGTCTTCTCTATGTAGACATCTCTCATTTTTAGGATAGTCTTAAAACATGTGATGGGTTAAAAAAGTTTTGCTTCCTGCTTATTGTATTTTTCAAAGGCTTTTCTGTAAAACACAAGGAGATTTACTTGCCAGAGAGTGTCTTTCCTTAACTGTCTCTGATATGTCTCTGAACTGTACTTTCAACACCAAGATATGAATATAACCTGAATATATGTAGCTCCAAACTGAAAAAAATATTAGCAGAAATGCCTGCAGGGATGCAGCAAATGCTTTAGTTTAAGGTTTAGTTATTGCTGTTCATGATTTTCTACTGCATTGTAACCCAATTTTAAATTAGAGGAAATGTAAGGAATTAAACAAGATGGAATACTCACTTATATTAATAGACAATATTAATACAGTTATAGCCTGGAAATTACATAAACTAGTAATGTGTTAGTCATCCATAGGCATTTGCAGTGGGAAAAGTGCTACAGAAGATGCTCTTGATGTTCAGAAACAAGGCAAGTGAGAGTCTGACAGTGTGGATGTATCTCTGTTAGAGTTATTGGTTGTCAAAGGACATGGCATGGTCCAGGCAGGCCTGATGTAGTAGTTCTGTTATTTACAAATCATACTTTTGTTGCTAAATGCTATTAAGGCCTATAAACCACAACACATATTTTGGACAGACAAGTTTAAAGAATTCAGATTTAGAGAGCTGAAACATTGTCAGGAGAATAAAAACTCAAAACACTTCTCTATATTGATTCTAAAGTCTTTATTTCAAGGCTGTAACAATGGTGTTGACCATTAACAAAGCAAAAGCAAAGGGATGGAATTTGCAGGAAGGTTATTTTCCATATTTCTGTTTCCTTCATTATTCTTCCATTCAGTAGGATGCTTTTGACTCATTCTCCTGAGTAGAACTAGTCATCAAGACAATTAAAGCGTAAGATTTCTTCCCAAAATATGATACTGGCTATCTTTTGTTCCTTTAAGTGTGGGATTCCAACATGCCAAGTTTTCTCATCTAAGTATCAGGAGTGTTCCTTGTTTTTTCCTTTATACCAAATCCTTACACTTGCATTTTCAGTCACACAAGACATATTGATTTAAAAGCCTCTGTCAAAAGTGATTAGACTCTTTTCTCTACGCTAAATTATATGGAACTATCACCCATTTGGGACTGCCAAAGGTGCTCATCCTTGGATACCACAGAAAGTTTCACTATAAAAAAACAAGTAATTGAGCAAAAAGAACTGTTATGAGTAGTTCAGTTTCTTCTCAAATGCAAGCAACACAATTTCCTGGGTGCTCCCCAGCACAACAGGAAAAGAGAAACTGGTAGAGGTGTGTCAAACCAAGAGAGCTGCTCTGGGGAGATAGGAGAAGAGATGCTGAGAACAACTAGCCAACAACCCTGTAAATTAAGAAGCTTTTTCAGAACCACAAGGACACTTTAACTCCTAGACTCCCTGGTTCTCACAATTACATGTGGATATTCCTTCTTGCGACTTTAACTGTCCTGGTAGCACCATGTTATGTTGCTCGACTTGTAGTTGGAAGTCACCCTCAAAGACGAGAGCAAGTTCACAACTAGCGCAGCCAGAGGCTAGTCCAGGTTCTTTTCCTGACAAGAAGATTTATGTTAATATATGTTCCTTACCATTACAGCCAAGCACTTCAGAAATAAAAATGAAAACAATATTCTTTGTTTTCCTCTTGTAAGTGATAGTAACTGACCTGTCCTGGAGAATAGGGGTACCTGTAGTTCCGAGAAATGCAATGGCATATGTTGAGTCCCCAGTTAGCTGGTTCTTTGAGCTGGGCCATGCTGCTGCTCAGTGGGACTTTTCCTAGACCCTTCATGTCTTGAACACTAACATTCTATTTCAAGTCTTTGACATGCAGTTATTGTGATAGCTTATTTGCTTAAGTTCTCCAGGGTGTTTAAGCACTGTCTTTCCTGATATGCAGACAGAAAAAAAAAAAAAAAAAAAAAAAAAAAAAAAAAAAAAAAAGTCTGTCCATAGTTTTTTCTTATGGCTCAAACCACTCTCCTTGACTATGTATAACTTCAAGAGGTCCATAAACCACCAAAGACCTTGCAAAAGTTATAGCTTCAAAGCATAGTAACAACCTCCCTTTTCTCAAGTTTACTACCCTCACCAACATAATTCCCCTCCCCTCCCACCACCAAGTCCTTCATAATTCATTGGGTTTCAGAACAAATGACAAAAAAAGTATGACAGCAACAACAGAACAAACGACAAGAGACAAATATCAGTAAGGATTACAGCTGTGGAGAAGGCAATCTGGTCTTTATAGACACATTCATTAAGGATCTACAGAGAGCCTTTATGTCACTCAAGTGTCTTGACAAGACATCTGAAAAAAGTAAACACCCTGAAAAATTCAAAGTGCTGAAACAAAATCAAGTGTTACATCTCAACAAATATATGCTTTGAGCATTTCACAATGTCACTCTCTTTTCTTGGGGTCATAGCTGGATGAATCACAGTATATTTCAAGCTTAGAGAGGTCCATAACAAGTTCAGGTCCCTGCTTCTTGCAGGACTACCTAAACCTAAATCATATGACTAAAAGCATCATTCAGACACTCCTTGAACTCTGCAAGACTTGGTGTTGTCACCACTTACCTTGGAAGCCTGTTCCAGTGATCAATCATCCTTTCAGTGAAGACACTTTTCCAAATGCTCAATCTGAACCTGCCTGACACAGCTTCATTCCATTTCTTTGTTTCCTACCACTGGTCACCAGACAGAAGAGAACAGCAATGTGTCTTCCATTGCTCCCCTTGAGGTAGTTGTTGACTGTGATGGGGTTACTCTTCAGCCTTCTCTTCTTAAAGCTGAGGAAAGCTTGAAGTGATTTATAGTGATTTCAGCTTTTCCTCATAAATTGTGCCTTTGAAACCTTTCACCGTATTAGTTCCTTTTCTCTGGACACATTCCAGTAGTTTGACACCCTTCTTAAATTGTGACTCCTAAAACTGCCCCCAGCAGTCGGGATGAGGCTGCCCCAGTGCAGAGCAGAGCAGGACAATCTCCTCCCTTGCCTGGCTGGTGATGCTGTGCCTGCTGGACCTCAGGACATGGGTGGCCCTCCTGGATGCCAGGGCACTGCTGACTCAACTTGTCAGCAACACAAAGAGATCTTCCTGCAAAGTTGCTTTGCAACCTCTTATCCTCCAGTTTGTACAACCAAGATTATTTAATTCCAAGTAGAGAATACAGCACTTGCTCTTATTAGATTTTGTATGGTTGGTGAATACCCAGCCCTCTAGTTTATCCAGATCTCTGTGTACAGCCACTCTAGACTTCGCAATGGAGTCTACAGCTGCTCTTAGATTAGTATTATTGACAAAAAAAATGTACATTTAATTTCTGTGTTCCGAGTGTAAAAACATTAAAGAACAATGGTCCTAAGATTGACTCGAGGGAAATAGCACTGATGACTGGTCATCAGCCTGATGTAACCTCATGCATCTCTGAGCCAGTCCCATCAGTTAATTGTTCACTCAACATATTATGGACTTGTCTAGCTGTGTGTTAAGCATTATGTCCAGAAGGATATTGTGAGTCAGTATCAAAAGTTTAGCTAAAATTCACAAGCCCCAGGTCTACTGGCCTCTTGAGGTCAACCAGTTGCTTCCCTGGTGTGAACTCCTGCTGTCTATGACCAATGACTCTGCTGTTTCTTGAGGGTTTTCCAACTAATCCCAGAACAACCTTCTCCATAATTTTACCAGGCAGTGAACTGAGACTGACAGGCTGGTGATTACCAGGGTCTTCCTTCTTTTCCTTCTTGAAACTGGGAGGTTTGCCAGCTTCCAGTCAACTGAGACCTCTCCCAAGTCACTTGAAAAATAATGGAGAGAAGATCCCACAATGACATCAGTCAGCTCTTTTGGTACCCTGGGATGAATCCCATTGGACCCCATAGATTTATGCACAGCCAGCTGGAGCAGCATCTTGAACAGTCTTGGAGCAGTCTTGAACAAACTCAGCTGGAAGGTTATCATCCCACAGCCAGTGTCTTTAAAAAAAGGGCTGTGGGGTTCCCAGAGGTCATAATCAGTGTTGAAGACAGAGGCAAAGAAGGTATTAAAAATTCCTGCTGTGTGTATATCCGTTTTTATGAGGAGACTGACCTCATCAAACAACAGATCAGCATTACCTCTTATCTTCCTTTCACTGTTAAAATGTTTAAAAAAACATTTTGTTTGTCATTTACAGTGCTGTCCAGATTGAAGTCTAGTAAGAGTTTTATCCCCATGAATTTTCTCCCTATAATGGTGAGGATCTGAACAGACCAGATAGCTCCAAAGCCTTGTCCCAGAGATCTCAGGGTAAAAAATTCTTGTGGGAAAAATCAGAGAGCGTAAAAAGTCCACTTTTAAATCCTCAAGTATTATCTTCCTCTAATAGAAAGTTATTATAGCATCATTGTAGAAACAGCAGACTGAACCTCTCACAACTCTTGTTTCCAGTAACTCAGCTGGGTTTGTACCTCTTCACTGAAATCTCTCCTGTTGTCTAATTTTCTAGTGTTCACACACACACACACACATACACGCACTAGACTTGTGCAAGATGAAACTCTGATATTTAGGGATAAGAAGACCCAAAACCAGTAGGTTTTTAAAAGAATGTACTTTTAGTTCCTGCACCAAAGAAGGCTCTAGTCTTTGCAAGCATTCATAAAGTGTGTTTTCTTTCCCCAAATATTGTTTCCACATTATTCCAAATCCTGGTCTTCGGTCATAAGGTATAATCCTTCTTTGAAAAGCTATGACTTGAATCTGATTATATAAAATGTGGATTGTTTAGAAGCATCCAACATAAAAAGATTTCAAGGCCATGCTGTCCCAGTAATTTCTTCTAGTTCTTAACAGTCTCCAACACTTTTATGGTTTCTTCCAGATGCCTATTTCGGAATACCAAACCAATAAACAGCTACTGTCTGAACCTACAAAGCTCAGCATCCTATTTCATGATGATTTCTAAAATACTTTGATTTCAAACATTCTGGTTACAGCATATAGGTAGTAAAGACTGCATGGGTACAAAAGTTAAACTCATACAGTTCACCTTTAAACCAAGCCAGATTCTTATAATTTCTAGTGTGATGTCTCTGTGCAAATTGCCTGCATACACTTGGTTAATTTTTCTTTGAATCTAAAAATGAACTGCAAGTGACTTTTAGAAGTTCTCAGAGTAACACAGCCCTGTGTGGAATTGTGGCTTAAGTTGACACTGACGATGCAAAGGGACACGATTCAAATTTCATTGTAGTAATGACAGACAATAATCTGTAAATGATGCCCCGCCCCAAATTCACCCACCAGCACGTTCTTACAGGTAGGTAACCATGAATGAAGTTCCAATGACAAATAAATACACACATCTCTATCACCAAAGAATCTTCAGGAAAAGCCTTAGTTTGGGTGGATGAAGACAGGTTGTTGACTTTCTGGGACAATAAAGACTTCAGCTTACTAAAACAAAAGGCCTATCTGACCTATACTTGAGGGAAAAAATGCAATATATTACACAAAGGCAGACACTACCCTCAAAGCAAAAAGAACAGGGCTATTTTACTCTCCTTGAGAAAAATAACAGAGTTGTAAGAGAACAACAGACTGTCACAGACTGTCACAATATATGAAAGGAAACTAGACTAGATGACAGTAAAAGAGATCTAGAATCTTGAAAATTGCAACCTTGTAAAAACAAGCTAACACAAAATTTGCAACACTGGTCTTCAGTTACACGTAGCCTCTCCTATATGCAAAGAGAAACTAAGGTTATCGAACATCTGCCAGCATAGTGGACATTCTAGTCATCAATAGCTATTTTTCTTCTACATAAATTAAAGCTCTACATCTATTGCTCCTGCTTCTATACCTGTAGAAGTGCAGAAGTGAATGTATTGTATTTAATAATAGAATTCACAGTGAATACAACCACAATGTTTCAGTGAATGTATTATATTTTTTTTTTTTTTTAATCATTTGCCTATGTTTTGCCTGTGCTAAATAACAGAGGGAAGCTAAAGAATTTTCCATGCCATCATCTGCATAGTTCTCTTCATAGTTACATGAATTGCTATCATTATCTGCTAGTCAGGTTATTAAACATTATGTAGCATTCTGAGTAATAAATTCTCACTTTGCAATATATATAAAAAATAAAAAAGATGTTTTAAGCTTCAATGTTTTGCTAGTGGAAAAAACCCCAAAAAACAATAAACAAAACAAAACAAACAAAAAAAATCAACCAAACAAACAACGAAGATAAAAAAACCCTCAAATGTGCCTGTAGGTGTGGAAACATGACCCATAAAAAAACCAAAACTGAAAGGTAGTGGAGATACACAATTATTTTAAAGTTTATCTGCTACTAAGACATTGCAGCAGATCAATTTGTTGAGAGAAATTGTAAAGAGAGTAAACTTTAATTAAGAGTGAAAAAAGGTGTTGACAATTGGACCATGGTCTGGAGAGCCTCCTTAATGTAAAAAACAATGCTTAAAAATTAGACATGTTAGTATCATAGAGATTTATTAAATCAATTTCACAATACAGCAGTCAGTATTTATTCTGTATTATTAAAGCAAATATTGAATTTCTTGAGAAACACAGAAATAGCAAATATCTCTGAACAGAGGAAGTTTGAAAGAAGAATACAGGTTTTTTTACCACTATCTTTTTTCTTCTATAAATGTCTATTACAAGTAACTATCTTAAAATGTCAGCTTAAAAAACACTGCCAAGTCTGAGGTATGGAATAAACTTCTGCCAGTAACAGTGAGAGTAAAAGATTACAACAGATTGTTTTAGTTGAGAGGTCTCCTGGGACCCAGAGTTAGGAAAGGATGTGCAGTCAAGACAGCATTAGACTGCAAATATAACTTTACATTAGAATTTAAATCTCAAAGTCAGTGGATATAATCAGAAGCATTAGTGATCAAAATCACTACAGCAAATCACCAGCAGGACAAAAGTATCAATTTTGACTGCACATGTAAGGAGATTATGAATTATTCCATGACTGGACAACACTTTCAGAAACAAGTAGAAAATTAGCCTCCCAGAATGGAAATTATATATGAAAAGATGTGAGAACGGAAAATTAAAAGCACAAACAAGTTAGAGTTAAAAACCTGAAGAAGGTTTAAATTTGATTAGCATTTTAAATGGACTACTTCTATTTCCTTGGGTCCTTTCCTCTTCATCTTCTGATGATGTCTCTGAATACAAACCTAACTGTTTCTCTTGACCTTCATAACTTGTCAATAAAGTAAGACATTTTCACAGACAGAGGAGAACATCCCGTCCTGCCAAAAGAAAATCCCAAGTAAATTAAAGAATTGAAAGTGTGGCTCCAAGCCAGAGACAAAACCCTTATTTACCACAACTGGACAAAAATCTCACTCCAGCTGAACAGAGATACACAGGCACAGCATCTATCAAGCCACTGCATGCTTTTTCTATGCATTGGACTCTCTTTTTAGTTTTATGTGGTTTCTGGTGTTATTGAAGGTATACCCACAGTCACTGAGGGGTGGGGAGGAAGTTGTGTCTCCTACAAGTTTCTCTATGGCACAGCAGGTCTTGCTGGAGAAGACAGAATGTCACAAGTTCAGTACCAGCTACTTGCCAGAAACCTATATGAATTACACATGTTGTAGCAATAAATTACCTGAAAGTCTAGATAATCATAATAATTTTATGGTGCCCACATAGCGGACATGAAGAGCACTCCTGATTTTCATTCTTTGAGCAAAAAACTATAGATTTTCAAAGACGCCTATGAATCACTCACACTCTTCCTCCTACAACTTCTCAACAAGAAACCGGAAAAATTGAAAAAGGCTCAAATGCTCAGGTATCCATACCCATTCAGCAGTCTTGAAACTTCCGGAAAAAAATGTTTGGGAAAATAATTGTAAAAGCTACTAGTTTCTTCTATGTTGTGTGTTCAGGATGTATCTTTGTTCTCAAATGTTGATATTTTTCCTAAGACTTATACCTACTTAAATTCACCCCCAAGATTTTTTGAAATATGTATTTACCAGCTTGATACCAGTGCCTTAATCTTCAGCAAAACATCCAATCACTTCTTGCATTACTTTTCTTATCTAACTGTGGTTTTGAAAAAAATATTCATCACCCAAGAGTTTACAATTTCAACCTTATCCAAAATCTGGAAAACTCACCATAAGTAAACTTCCTTGTGTTTTATTTTGTTTTTAATTCAAATTAAATAAGAAAATAAATATTAAAAAGGCTTGAACATGCACTACAGTCATTTCCCCATGCAGTCATTTCCACTGTAATCTTCAGTTCTCCGTTAATGAAAAGGTTTCACATCACAGTAAAAAAAAAAAAAAAAAAAAAAAAAAAAAAAAAAAAAAATTCAAAAAAAATCCTATCTGGATTATTACTGAAGTATTACTACACTTTATAAGGATGCATTTTGAAATGTGCATGAAGTGGACCAAAACATCTGGTCTAAAAATGAGTACACATACATTCTGAAACTTCCAGCTATGCAATTTACCAGATGTCAAGGAGGAAATATTATTTCAGAATATTCACTGAAAGATCCTAAACCACTTACCAGGGCAATTTAGGCTGAACTAGAACAATAGCTTCAGGGGCTGCTCTTGTGTCAGTGAAACTCAATGCAAGTTTTGATGCTTAATTCAGTACAGAAACAACCTCTAATGTAAATTAGAATTTTGGATACATCAAAAATTGCATCAGGGAACCAATTTAGGCCAAAATGTTTAGGATCCACTTGCCTATAGAACTTGAGGTTTCTGACCACACAATCAGTGCATCTAATAGAAAACATTAGTTGAAACCTTCCCTACCTCACACAGGGTTCAGCAAAATATTTAGGGAAAAAAAAAAAAAAAAAAAAAAAAAAAAAAGGGCAGGAGCTACCTCTGATACAGTTTAAACATGTGTGACCTGCAAGGGACCACTGACAACAACCAGCTGTCATAAATAAACAAATGAACAGTGTTCATAAACTTCTGCTCTTGGCACAGAGACCAGATTCTGCCAAAGGTCCCCAGGGGCCCTTGCCTCTCTGCGGCTGAAGCAGCTGTGGCAAACCTTTTGTTCTCAGCACTGCAGCTCAAACAACAGGCACTGCAGTGTAATCTCCACCATCTGTAGGAAAGCATGTGTTGAAAATTAGCAATAATATGATACCACTATAATTCTGCCACAAGCAGCAGAAATAAAACTCTTCAGCACATTGTGAAACAATGCCTGTTCAACAGCACAACCCTCCTCTACTCAGCTTGCTCTCCCTCATCTCAAAAATACTGTCAGTTGCTGATAGTAATATAGAAAGAGGCTCAAAGAAGCAAAGAGGAACTGTAGATACTTCGCTATCACAGACAAAATGGAAGAAGCCACCCACCTCTAGGATGAAGTATCTTACTTCATGCCAGTATCTTACTACATGCCAATAAGATACTCTGGAGGAACCACAAGCTTTATTTTGTACCAATTGTTTGTTCGCAGAATATGCAGTACTGTATTCTTAAGTATGAATACTTTAGAGCAGCTGGTCATAAAACTCTGCACTTCAAAATAATTTTTTAAAAAAACACTATAAACATAAATGCTATTTCTAAAAAGCATTTTTAGAAGAATTTTAGCTGCCAGCTCATTCTGTGACAATGTATTTGATGGCAGATGATATTCATTGATGGAAGAAATCAAAATATATTTGCTGTCCAGGGCTGACATATTTTCCATGGTTATACAAATTTCAGTATAGAAGAAGTACAGCAGAACCAACCATTCTCCACCTGCCTTGAACAGTGAACTTGCAATGAAAGCTGAGAAGAAAGAAGAATGCAGTCACCATGTATATATCCTGCCCTCACAAGAAAGACTGAGTGTTTTGGACAGCTGTACCAAAACCTAATTGAGTTCCTATTCACCTGTTATGAATCAGATTCCCTTCCTCTGCTCAGCTCCCAAATGTTCTTTCACACAAAGACAGTACAAACAAGTACATAGAGATACCAGCTAAAAAACTGACAACTGTTCTTGTCAGAAAGCAGGTGGATTATAAATTAATTTTGACTGTTACTGTAAAAAACTTGATAGCAAGATGGAGAGAAGATGCAATACTATGAAGAGATTAGGGCTTTTAAAATGTTCTTTGTTGAGCTGTTTTAAAAAATCATATTAGAAAATTATTTTCAAAATATATAGATATATATGGACTAATTACACTGAACATTACAAGTTTTTATTTCATCAGGAATTTATGTCATTGTCAGAGGCTGATTTTTTTAATGTTCTTTACACATCTCTGAAGTGACTGCTTCTTTCCTGCAAGTGAGAAAATCCATTTGAAATACGGAAGTACCACAGCATCCCCCAAATGCAACATTTCCCAAATTCCTTCTGACTCACCTGCTGATCTCCTGCATGGACACACATGATGTGATCTGACAGCTTGTATAGTTCCAACCTCCCCTTTTATTTTACCAGAGCATGCACATATTTTTCAAGATGGAACATGAAAGTTTTTTGGAGTCATAAATTGCCACTCAGAAACTTGCTTATCTTGAATGATGATTTTGGAGCAATTTGTGCTATCAGTTGCTACCTTTTCTCAATAGCTACAGGACCTTCACATACAGAGTCAGCTATAAAGCAGTCAGTTTTTCTGCCTGTGATCCAGAACAAACTGATACACTCAGCCAACGGTCTCTTTTAAAATCTAGGGCTTTGCTAAGTCAGAAGAGACTTTACAATAGCTTTACATTTATGGTTTTAGTTAAAACTTGGTGATAACGTACATTGTGTAAGCATGCTTAAAATGTTCATAAGTGAGCTCACACAAAAATTACTAAATTAAGCACAGGGCTTCAGGGATAATGCTGGAGACTATTTGTCCACACAGCAAAAGATTTGTCTTCCCGCAGTATGTTCTATCCATTGGCAAACAGATATACCAGTTTACTGAAGTATTTTAAGAATGAAAGTGCTGGTGTGCATGACTCACATTTTATTAAGGTAATGACCATAATGCATTCTATTTAGATATGTATCTCATTGCTGAAAATGATCTTGGCATGAGACCAGCAATATACCTATGATATTCCAGAGCATTACACAATCTTTTGTCGTATTTGTGGACAGAAGAAATGTTCACCATCAAATTAATAATTATCCCTGCTACAAGAATGCAATCATAACACATTACTTATAAACACAAAAGTGAAATCCTTAGCAAATAGGAAATATAGGTAAAATAGAAAAGGAAAAATGGTTATCAGGTTGCCTGAAAATAATTATTTATTCCATGGTTCTTGGTTTTCATTTCCCTGCAAAGATTTAAAACATCCCATTTCATATTTAGATGCATTTTGAATTGTATCTTGCAAACCAGATATTCTGATGTATTTCATCTGATATTTTGGATGAAAACTATCCATACTTGCAATTGTTGCTGCTGCTGGCAATGCTCATGGAAGCATCTGTGCAGCGTGACTGGCACAAAGGAGAAACAGAGGCAAGTTCTGCTCACCTTCCTCACAGAAGTCTTCCCTGTCAAAACATTGACCTCAGAAGTGTGTGTGTGCACCAAGAGGAGATTGTCATGCAGCCTTGTTATTTTGAGCACACAAATAGAAACAGCAGTGTGTGTAGGAGGCAGGAGAAAACAGCACCCTCCTGGCAATGCAAGGTCCCTGTCACAGCAGAGACCTTACAGAAGGCAGTAACAAAAATCCTACCTACTTCAAGGGTGCAGGATTGGGCCCCAGACAAGCAGGCTCACAGTAAAAGAGCCCCCTAGCATCTCAAGAATTTGGCTGCTAGGATGATTGACAGGCAGATTGGAAAGGCAGCAAATTTCAGCCTGCAGAAGCCAGGTAGAAACACCACGCTCTAACTCAGCAGAGTGAGTGGCAAGGCAGCTAAAATCTCTGCAAACAACAGGGGAAAAAAGACCCCTACAAGTCAAGCAGCTGTCATAGTAGCAACACAGATGAAATCCAAAAAGGATCATTCAGGCAGGCTGCTTCGTTAGGATCAATTGTCCAGACCTACAGCAGTGTACTTATCCAGAAAAGAAGTACTATCCAAGAAACACAAAGAAATAATTTCAGAGATTCTGAACTGAGGCTGATTGTTTTCAGACTACAAAAACAGAACTCTCTTGCTAACTACAAAATTACACACTAATTTGAAGAGATATCTGTCCTGCCTCCACACTCCATATACCTCTTTTACATAGAGAGTTTTCATATAAATATTTATATTGAACACATAAAAATACATAGAATCTATTTCTGCTTATATCATTAAACAGAATTTATATGGCCTTAAATAACTATATATATATGAGAATGAAAGACAAATTCCTTTATTCTGTGCAGCTGCAATTCAAAAATCCATGCACATGAACTCTAAAAATAGTATTTCCAGATAGTGTCACATACTGATGTTTATAGATAAAACGATTTAAAATGAACTATTGATGAGGTTTATTTTCAGTAGTGCTGGGAAAATCTATTAACCATAAGTACAAAGGAGAGTCAAGTATTAAAAGGATGCTTCAAGTTTGGGCATTCCCCTGAATTTCAGTGCAGTTTTGAAAGTGACAGCAAAATCAAGTTCAAAGAGTAAGGTGAAAACATGTTTAGAAGTTAGAATAAACTTTTACATTCCTTCCATATCTATATGATTAGAAATATCTATGTCAGGAAGAAACATGACTGCTAACCAAACCAAAATGATTTAAGATATAAATCCAGGGCTGGATTGCTACAAAGGAGGCCTTTAACATCCCCCAGAAATGCCTGTGTGCAACTTACCGAATAAGGACAAAAATAGACTCTTTGGTGCAGGCAAACAGCAAGTCAACTATTTTTAACTTGGGTCTTCAAATGCGTTTTTAAGTTGCTTACATTTAAAAGCAAACCTTAAGCAGTTTGACTTGATGAATATGTATGAAAAAATACTTCTAAAGTCTTCTGCATTTCATACACTTACAAAATTTATTTGCTTATTAGATTAAATGGATTTTAGGCACCCTCCTCAGTACATTTAAACAAGTTTTTGTTAGTATAAACATATTTTTTCAGAGCAAATTTGTGCCTACATAAATATAAATAAGGTATTATCTCATTATATTGCTTTGTGACAATCTCATGAAATGATAAAAGAGTTAAAGTGCCTGCCTGTGGTCAGCACACACAAACACCCTGGCTTGCCAGCCAGTCACATCTTCAATTATGTAAGGAAAGAGCCACCTCTGTCTGCCACAGCTGCAAAGGGGGCTCATTCAAACACATGCGTTATTTAACTTTTACATTCATGCTTGAAGACAGTGAAACTCATGGCAAGAGGTGATAGGGTACTTGTAATGCAAACATCTGGGCTGCACAGCAAGCATGATTTGTATACTTGTGTACTTGAACCAGTGTGCTGCTATTCCTTTACATCACAGCCCACTACTGCCAGCTGTCGGCCAGGGCTCTCCTGCCCCTTCTGCACCTGCAGCACGGGAAACATTTGACTGTCCTGCAGAATTTATGGGAGGACACATGGGTACAGCATGAGCAACAAGTAGTGTTAAGCTGAGTGCCCCACTTTGTCTTCTGCACAGAGGTGAGGAAAGCCAGCTGAATGTTTCTGCTGAGGTTTTGTCTCCCAGTTAATCTGCTTCTCTGGGTCTCTACTTAGATATTATATATTTCTTGTCACTAGTCAGACAAGCAGTCCAGCACGGAAGCTCCTAGAATTATGTGCATGGTTAACCATGTCAGCAAAACACCTACAAATTTAAGCCTTCAGGAATTATGCCTCTGCCTTCAAAACACTGAAGAAAATTTATGCCCACAGTGAGGTCTGTTTAAAGCCAGCAGAACTGCTTATACAAAGCAAAATGGAAGGAAAAGTTATGAATATGAGGCAGATCATGACTTCCTTAAACTGCCCTTTCTTCTCTCCCACAGTCTAAAGAGAAGCAATCACCATCTCAGTGGGAAGAGGAGTAACATTTTCTTCAAAGAAGACTCAAACAAAATTACTATTCTCATCTTCGTAACAAATGTTGAAATTCATCTAGTATCATTGATCAGAAAAGAAGAGGCCGAAGTTAGCAAATGTGAGATAGGACTTACAAGCTGGGACACATCCGCAGGTGACATAATACAGATTCCACTGAATCACAAAGGGTGGGTGCTGAAGGCAGCCTAGATTTTACAGGCTGTGACTCTCCCAGATTCAAGATTTTCACAGATTCCCATTTAGACAGGCCTGAATGCCTGTGGCAGTTTTCAGTCTGTGGACAGACCTCACCTTTACAAACAGACTTTGCTATCTTCTGTGCAGCTGAAGAATGGTCCTTGCCAATGGCTAACCTGCCTGATTATACAGTAGCCTCATGACCACACAATTTAACTCCTCTCAAGCCTTTGGCTGATAACACCTGTAGTAAACAGTACTGACTTTTAAAATGGGGAAACACCTTTCAGCTTCAGGGGGAAAAAAAAACCAAAAAAAAAAAAAAAAACCCCCAAAAAAACCCCAACAAACTTCCAAGTGCTATACATTTACAGCAAACTGCTTGAAGAGTTCAGTTCCAACTAAGCCCAAGAGAGTATCTAGGAGATAAGACCTGTGGATAACTGAATGCAAAGCATGGCTTCCTCATGCCTACACACACACACACATATAATAGCTCTGAGAAGTTACGGTTTTTAAAAAAATCAAAAATGAACACAGTACCAAAAATGCAACAGTGTGTTCATTATTAATGCAAATGAAGACTATTTGTTGCAAGAAATGCTGCAGGATAACTAAGGAGGAGAATGTTTAGCTGCTGCAGGAAAGAAAGGCTGAATATTGGCTGCAAGAAGGAAAGGCTTTAAAAGAAGTGTATTGTTACTACTTCTTTTACACTGGGAGAAGTTTGCACTCTAAGAAATGGATTTCCTCCTAGGAGTAAGGACATATCATTCCCCAACAATCAGTGCCAGTCAGGATGTGACTCAAGACTAAGAAAACATAAGAATAATGCATCTAAATTTTGGCCGACCTCAAATTAATTTAATCTAATGCATAGCAAAAACTGAATCTATGTTTCCATTTGCAAAACTGCAGGGTGCCAAGGAGCTACTTTATCTTGTCTGCTGCAAACAGATAGCGTCTAGATTTGCAAACTGAAAACACTACCAGCTCTGGACTGCTACCCCGCGGTGCGTTTGTGTCACCCTATGGTCTACTCGATTACCCACGGTCTCATCTGCCGGCTGCTTTCTGCCATGACCGGATCACAAAACCTGCGGGAGCACCACGTAAGGTCCGGCCCGAGATTTTCACACCCGGCGCGGCGACCGTGCCTCTCCGCCGAGACAGCGCGGGTCGCGCACCGCAGGGCGGCCAGCCAGGGGAGGAAAGCCTCCTTCCCCGGCGGCTCCC
>JANEHK010000064.1:2873915-2987272 GCA_025960845.1 Tachycineta bicolor
TTCCACGTATTTTCCCCCAGTTTCTTCCGCGTCTGTTACCTGCCGTGCGCGTCGCAAGATACTTTCGTAAATCGAAGTGCGTTTCGCTCATGGGTGATGTGCAATAACCAGGGGTAGATCACGCGTTTCCCAAGAAGTTCCTCACAGAGAAAAAAAGCCTGAGTTGTGCCTGATCGGGGCTCTGACTTGAGTAAGGGTCAAGCACGCAGGGCAAGAACTCCTGTCTTCTAGGGCAAGGGGGCACAGTAGGCAAGCAACAGTAAAAACACAAACAGCAAGATTCTGTCTTGCAAGAGCTTGCTCAGGAACCTAGATTTCTCACTTTTAAATGAAACCCCCATCTACTGGCTCACAGATTCCTTCCTACTTCACGGGGAGGACAGCCTGACCCTTCATCTGCTTTCTCTGGGCTATAAAGTCAAAAAGATGCCTGAGAGTGGAGAACCTTCAGCCTGATTGGATGTCCCTGCCTAGGCACTGAGCGCCCTGGCAGGAAAGATGGGTATCTTCTAATCTTCTGTGAGAGCTATGTATTGCTGTTACTGTCTTTTGCCTTTGTTGCATCCCTGAGAGGATGCACTATTATTTCCATATTCTGCCACAAAGGAACTGATGGCCACCAGAAAAACTCCTTTTCACTCCCAAGCTGAAAAAAAGCACTTCTTGCTGTCCTTCCTGCCCTGTGCCATCTTCCAGCCTCCTCTGTATCTGTGGCCTCCACCAAACTTGCCACATGGGCTCAATGCCTATCTTGAGATGAACCGGGGAACTCAGACTAAACCTGACATTTGCTGATACTCAGCTCCAGGAGGTTCTCATCAGCACATTTCTCTAGCTTGTCAAGGCCACTCAAAAGAGAGCCCTTTGATCCAGTGTATCTGACATTCCCCTCAGTCTGGGGGTATCTGCAAGCTTGCTGAGAACACATGCACACTGTCCCATCATATAGGTCATTAGTAAAGACATAACACACTTTTGGCCACAGTGTGAGTATTTCAGAGGGACATGACTAGTAACCTAGCTAGACTTCGTAGTGCTTTTCAAAACATTTGAACCCCAAACTCTTGCCAATTTTCCAAGCATATTTTAGGCCAACTATCCAGTGCCTATTTTTCCCATGCTCATCTCCCTGTTTTTACTGTATATGAAAGCTAATCCAAAATCTACAGTGCAGGTGGAAAGCTTTGACCAGTGGCACATTACAGTCAGGTATATGGGTATCTAAACCCACAGTACCAGAAGAAATCTCCTGCCTCTTCCTCAGTATATGCACTTCAGTATCAGGCTCCTGAATAGGTCCTTAACAATGAAAAGGAAGGGAATATTATTATTATTGTTAATAATAATAATAATAATGATAATAATATTTTTTTAAAATGAAGAGAATACTGATTACTTCAATGCATCCTTAATTTGAGTAGTGCCTAACAAAGAGGTCTGATTTGCACTGAAATATATGATTGGAACGCAGATATTTCTAGACAGTATAGCTTGCGGATAATTTTTGGTTTTCTGAAAAGCGATGCATTGAAAACTTCCCTTTGTATCATTTAATCTCTCCTCTAGCAAGGAGGCCATCCTAACTGACCACTGTCAAATGACCTAAATTCACCTTTATTATGTGATCAGACTCCTTGATTTTAATATCCAGTTTTCTTGAAACTCCCATGTCTCACCCTGTCATTTTAATAACAGAACTAAGGTTAACACTTCAAAATGTTTAACAACAGCAGGAAGTGACCCCTTTGTATAAGAAAATTCTGCTTTTCTTTCTTTTCACATATATCTGCATTTTAAACATATAATGAAAAATAATTTCTCTCCATAATGCCAGTGTGGGTTCATTAATTCAATTCAGACCATCACTAAGCTTGTGTTAACAGTTACTATCTAAGTAATTACTATTCTGAGGAAAAGTCTCAGTTTAGGAAAGGTCTTCAGAATGTGTTTACAGTTAAACATGTTCTTATACCTACAAATTTTCAACAGAGCATTGCAGCCTGTACTTTAGCACATGCTTAAGCATCTTCCTCACTCAGGGTTTTATTCTGGAAAAAACAAACAAACAAACAAACAAAAAAAAAACCCACCAAAAAAAAAAAAAAAAACACCAAAACAACAAAACACAAACAACCAAACAAAAAGACCCCAAACAAACAAACAAACAAAAACCACAAAAAAAAAAAAAAAAACCCAAACAAACAAAAAAAACCCCAACAAACAAACCAAACCAAAACAAAAAAAACCAAGGCTACATTTGATTTTGCAAGCACGGTTAACAAGAGGAACCAGAAAGAATGGGGGCAAAAAATCCATTTGTAGCATGATTACAAAGATACAGCAAATTCAGTGCCTCCATCACATCCATATAGAAAGAAGCATGGATCATGTAAGTGGATCTTCCTGTGGCTTTTATGAAATCCCCATGTGGCTTCACACAGGCAGCAAGATTGAAGCAAACATTCAGTACAACTTCCAAGGCTTCAGTACATGTATGTTTCATCCCTGGTTCACAGAATGACAGAATAAGATGGGATAGAATGGACCCATGTCATCAAGTCCAGCTCCTGGCCCTGCACAACATCATCTCCAAGAGTTACACCCTGTGCCTGAGAGAATTCTCCAAATGCTTCTTGAGCTCCATCAGGCTTGGTGTTGTGACCACTTCTCTGAGGAGCAGGTCCTAATACAAGAACCTTTTTCTAATATCCAGCCAAAATCTCCTCTGACACAACTTTAGGCCATTCTCTCAGGTCCTGTCACTGGGTGCCAGAGAGAAGAGATCGGTTCCCGTCCCCCCTCTTCCCTTCATAGGGAATTTGCAACGACAATGGGGTCTCCCCTCAGTCTCCTCTTCTCCAGGCTGAACAGACCAAGTGACTTCATCCACTCCTCATACAGCTCCTCCTCAAGGCACTCCACCATGCTTTTTGCTCTCCTTTGGATTATCTCTAAGTGTTCATTATCTTTCTTTTATTGGTAACCCAAAACTGCCCCCAGCACTTGGGGTGAGGCTGCCCCGGTGCAGAGCAGATTGGGACAATCCTCTCCCTTGCCTGGCTGATGGTGCTGTGCCCGATGCACCCCAGCACCCCCCATGGGGGTCTGTCCTGGCTGTCAGGGCACTGCTGACTCATGTTCAACTTGCCATTGACCAGGACCCCTAGATTCCTTTCTGTGGCAGTGCTTGTTGACAAGGAAACTTCCAATTTTATGCCAGCGCTAGTACAACTCAGCAAGCCATTTGCTTGATCAGCAATAGTGAGTAGATAACAAGGAGCAGATCCTGACAAAGTGTCTTGCATCTTAAGGGTCTTATGAAGAGCTGTCAAGACTTCTACATCATTAAACAGATTTATGCTTAGAACAAGTTTGAAACTTCAAAACGCCACGTAACTCATGTAAGTGTGTGCTGACAGCATAGATCAGACAAACTCCAGACAAAGACATGCATCAAACTACTTTTGATACATACAAACGACATTTCTATGTATCAGGCTGGCTACACAGAGAAATGTCTGTAATTTCCTAGCAGCTCTTTGTAATTCATGCCAGCCATCACCAAAGATTGTCCAGTCACCCTCATAATAAACTGTGTCAGCACTCTTAGATTGCAGGACTTTCATTCCTTCTGCCCTTTTGTAGGATCTATGGACTTCTTATGTAGGGGCAAAACAGAAAGAGTTGAAGTTGAGCAGGTGCTGTCTTGTGCCTCTGTGTAAGCCTGCACTTGGTGACAGTAGCTTTGGATGCTGTAGCAGTAGCAGCAGTGGGAATTCTCAACAGGCTGTATCCTGACTCAGAAAAACTGCCTAGTCCTTATGGAGTGCTGCTTTCAGTGAATGGGGGAAATATGCTGATTCTTAGAGATGCTCAATGTCTGGAAGAACTGAACTCTCACCCCATTTGACCTTCTTCAGGCTGAAATTTTTCCATTCTCCCATTAGTGGCCCTAAAGAAGACTTAATCCCTATGATCAGAATTATTTGCCTCTTTTGTTAATCACTGCATAGTCACTGCTATGTTCATCAGACTTATGAAAAGTAGGAAGTAGGACACTATGAGGGAAAAACAAAACAAAACAAAACAAAACAAAACAAAACAAAACAAAAAAAACAACAAAAAAAAAGGTTTAATTTCAACTATATATGGTTATAAATGGTTAACATCAGGCAGTGGTGGGATGCAAAATATCTGAAGCACAAAACTATAGGGTTGATTTGGTTTTTTTCGATGCTCTCATGAGAGTGAAGTGGCCACATAAGTTACCAATTCCAGCAGTTCAAAGCAGAACAAATGGAGACTTCCTTAGGTTATGGGAGACAGTGTCAAGAGTCCCTCTGCAGCAAATGTGTGCCATGGTTTCACTATTTTAGGTGGGAATACAGAAGTAAATATAGTTCGTGTATGTAGGTAAAAGCATGTGTGTGTGTGTGTGTGTGTACCCATGTATGCAAAATAGACAAGAGAAAAAAGAAGCATCCAGTTTTCCCTAGAGAAAATGGAGTATTTGCACAATGTCAAGGTCTCCAAGCCCTAGTGCTACATTGATGAAACAAGAAACACATGAATTCTGCTTTTTTAATTCTTCTCCTGTAACAGAATGACAGTAACCAAGATGGCCATACTATAGAGAAAATAGCTGGGGAAGGCTGAAGACCAGCCTTGCACAGAAGGTCCTAGAATTGTTTTTGTACCTTTTCCAGCACATTTGATAACAGGAGATTCTGAATCAACTGTTCTGTGGAAACAAAGAAGTGATAAGAATTAGTCACTTGTGAATTTCGGCAGCCATGTCAAGATAAAGCTTTTAAAATAATCATTCTGAGATCTATATTAACTGAAGTTTTGGGGCCAAAATGTTTCCTTTGATGAGGTATCCCACAACCTTATTCCTCTACCACTAAGGGATTTTTCTAACTTCCAACCTAAATGCATACTTGGTGCAAAAACAACTAATAAAATCAGGCTGATATCATTCTGCATCTGAAAAAAACACTGTTCTCCTCTCCTCCTGCTCCACCGTGCTTATGAGCAATTCAGTGTTGTCTCTGGGCTCATCCTTGGGGGGCAAAAAAAGACAAGATATTTTGACCTTCTCTTCTAAAAAGGAGCATTCCCCCTTTCTAACCATTGCTCTACCAGCTTTCCTCACATTAGTCTATTATTGGTCTGATGGCTTTTCAAACATGCACCATTTCAACCCTAGTGACTGGTGGCCAAGACCCCTTTCTTCCCCAATGACTGGCACTCACACACCATTCATTTTGGTAGCTGCCACTACAGGCCTGGGACACCAAAACCCTTGGTCCAAACTCCAGTTGCTGGCACCAAACTCACCCCATCAGTTTGCCCAGTAGCTGGCACTTAGTCCTTGTAGCAGTCATGCGCATGAGATAGAGACCGTGACTATGCAGTTAGATAAGAAAGGATGAGAGAAGAAGGTAGAACAAATTGTAGTAATTAGGTGCCAGTCTCAGTCAGACCAACGTGGTGACCAGGCTCAATTTACGGGCAACTAGCTCCTCCTACACGCTTTTCTGTCTGACCCTCTCCTATCCTTGAGTCTTCAGCAACTGCCAAGTCTCACCAGCCTCTCCAGCATCTTGTGTCTTTGAGTTCACATCCTTATCAGTTGCCCCACTGTGCCTTTGAATTTATTGCTATCTCATCAATCACTGAGATTAGCCAGGTTTATTTCTCATTTTTATCACAGTTACATTTCTGTCATTTTTGTGTCTCTGCCTATCTTATTCACAGGTTTCCTTTTTCCCTTAGCATCCCATATGACAAGGTGATTGACCAGTCAATCACAGGTTCTAACTCAAGACTTCTTACTCTTCCAAGATTTGGCGTCTTCTTCTTTCTTAGTCTCTAAGACAGACCCAATAATTGAAAAACAGGGGGGAATGGAGGTATTATGGAGGAGTTCCCATAGTCAGACAGAAGGATTTTTGGAGTAAAATTTGTTGCTAAGGCAGCCTGAAAAGACTTACATTTTGAATTACTGAAATGAAAATTGTCAAAATAGTTCAACATTTTTTTCACATAGACTATGTCATAATTTTGTTTGTGTGTTTTCATTCTTGTCCAGAGCAGAAATCTACAATTTTTTTACTTAACAACTGTAGCTTGAGTTTTTCAAGCAGTTGCATTTACTTTATGACTTTATGGCTTATTACTTCATTAATATTTATTATTTACTTATTACTTAATTCCTATAGCATATTTCACTTTATTATTTATTACTTTATTACTGTATTTAACTTGTTCATTTTACACTACAACTAGGAATGGTCTAGGAAGGACATAAAAAAGAAGAAACAGATACAAAGAAAAAAAGGACAAAGAATATTCCTAGAGAATGAAAAATCTAAGAATTTGTCTGAAACAACTTCTTAAGAGCAATTCGCTAGGTGTTTTTGTTGTCATCTGTATTTTTGTTTTAGCGGGATAATTTTGAGTGCAGAATTTACTTTGAAAAGTTACGTGGAATTTTTTTGAAACATGAATTCCCTGCAATACACTCTGAGAAAAACACCCATCAGGCTGAGTTCCATTAGAATTATTCCAAACGTCCATGCCAGAATATCTGCAGAAATTTAATGATTTCTTGAATCTCAGTTTGAAACAAGACTAAAAAATTATGTGTGCACAGCACAGAGCCACATTTGTAAACTTCTCCAACAGGCTGCATAGATCTGTTACAAAAACTACAACAAGAATTTTGTTTGAGGGCTGTTTTGTTGGGTGGTGCTTCAGTTTATTGGTTCGGTTCGGTTCGGTTTGGTTTGGTTTGGTTTGGTTTAGGGTTTTTTTGTTGTTTTTTGTCCCTGGAATTACATGCATTGGCTTTGCCAGAGGCAGAGTTAAACTTCATCTTTACCAACTGCTGGTGGGCTAGTGGTGGTGTTGTTTCCCCCAGCGATGAGTCTGACTTGGCTTGAGCTTTGAGATGGCAGCACAAACGGTTACGAACGCGTTATCAGCGGACAGGAGATGGCACAGCTCAAACGTGTGCGGTCTTATATCTCCCTCTGGTGGCTCGATCTCAAACCCTGAGCAGGTTCCGGCTGCCCCTCAGCTGGGAGAGAAAGCCAGTCTGCTCAGCCAAGATACTGCATCTATTTGCTAACACTGAAGGTTCATCCCTGGTAGAATCTTTATCCCAGGTGCCTTGGAAAGTGTTGACTTTCCAAACTTGAGAGTTTTGACTGCTTGGAGCTGTGTGTCTCGAGTGAGATCCCTTGCAGAGCCATCAGCAGTCTCAAACGTGTCGTTCCATATCCCCTCTAAAAATCATCCACTGGATACAAATCCTAGAAGTGTCAGGCTCAAAAATTGTTCATTATTGGAGCTCCAATCCAAGGATTTTGTTTGTCTTGACAAAGACACCTTATGTTTGGTTCACGTTGCATAGGCTGTTACTCAAACAGATTACAGAAGAAAATTCATCATCGAGAGCCATTTCTCCTTAACATGATGTGTATTTCCCATAACAAAATTTTAAAAAAATCCTTTTCAAATGTAGTATTTTGCACTACTGAAAGAGACAACGTGCTAATATTTTATTCTTTTTGCAGCAGAGAAACAGACTCACATCCTTTTTTGATAGCTGCTGCAAAACAAAGGTTCACTTTTGAGGATCTAAACTTACCCCCACCTTTCCTGTACACTGATATCACTGTAAGAATACTGTGTTGTAGAAGTGCAGTTTCTAAAGTATCTGTTCTGATTTTGAAGTTTTGCAGTGCTCTGGACCTGCTTTTTACTTTTCAAAGCGACTGATGTAGAACAGGCAAAAATGGAAACTCCTGCTCCTTTCGAGTCTGAGTGTGAATATGATACTATGGTAGACCACAGTCTTCCAAAAGTGTCCTTCAGAATGCAATATAAATTTAAACGGCACTAAAATTAAAAGAAAAAAAAATAAAAAAGAAGCTTTTCTTGTTAATTTTGCTGGAGGTGGAAATCCATAAACCTCAGTGATAAATCCATAAACCAAACAATAAACCCAAGAATCTTCTCAAATTGTGGCAAAAATAAATAGTCTCTTCTCCCCATGCAACTCAGTTCAGCAACAGATTATCTCGTTTATTTTCTCATAAAGGGAGGAAAATTGCACACCTTTAACCCATACACAGAAACTGGCCATATATTATATATTGTTAGCACTGGATTCAGTTTAGAAAATATGGATGTCTCCTTAAAAGAAGCCCCAAAAGCCCGGCGAAACCTCCACCAAACAAACAAATAGGCAAAAAACTCTCCATCCGACAAGCACCTTCAGGAGATGCCAAGATCATTACTTTAATTTCTCATTGAGATGCTTCAGCAAGAGAAGAAGCAGAAAAAAAACAAACAAACAACAACAAAAAAACCACAAACACAAACAGAGTCCTTTTCTACTAGTTTCATCAAAGTCAGATTTCTAATGACTAGGCAGCAGTAAGAGGAGAAAGAAGCAAAGTCGACCTGTTGTGTGCAACTCAGGGACCAACTGGAAAAGGGCAACCTGCCATGTTCGTTCCTTTTGTTGGCTATAAAAACAGTTAGAGGAGGCAAACTCACTATCTTTTTGCTTAAATAAGGTACTGAGAAGAAAATTTATCCTATTTAATTGTGTTTACATGAGCTTATATAACTCAATTCTTCAAAGCTTGTTCATGGTATTTTTTTTCCCCTAAAGCCTTCTTGGCAAATAAACTCTATGTGGTTTCCTGTACATCAAGATTTGGATTCACTGCCGGCCAATATGCATGTTTGATTATGAAGTGGTTTCCCTCTGATTGCTTTGAAATAGAGAAATGTGCCCATGCTGCTAGCCTGCATGTTGTAAAAACTCTTTTTACCCTGCAGAAAGCATCTAAATATAAATAAGATTGTAAGTATCTGGAAAACAAAAAATAAATTATTTTTGGTTACATTTAAATCCCTTGATACAGGGAAAATGCAGAAGCATTCTTTTGTAAGTGTGAATCTGTCACATTCTTTGAAACTAAAACAACATTGGTTTATAGTGAGACTGAGTGTGCTTTATAGAACAGGAGTCAAATCCGCAGCTGGGCAAGATTCTTGCATGCATCAGCAATGACTTCCATCAGGCCCCAAAGGGCTTCAATGGAACTGAGTTAGAATGCTTGCATGAGTCTATGCAGAGCCTTTAACCTCATGCAATGCTTGAGAAAACTGCATTATATTCTTGAAAAAAATATATTATACAGTAGTCAAAGATCTTTGTTGTCTGAGATTTTCACGCCTGTCAGGTTCTATTTTGGCATCACTCACCTAAGTTCAGAGAACATTACTCTGTCATTCCCTCTTTCTGCCTCCTTAGAGGCTCAAATGAAAAATTAGTCTCAGCTAACTGTATTGCTTGACCTGTACAAGAAGAATTGTAAGAGAAACTTCACAATACTTCTTACATTTTTAGTAATAAGAAAGTACAAACATTTCATATTGGTACATATTCTTCTTATTTTTTAACTTTAAAGACGAAGAGTCCTTCTCAGTCAGAAGAATCCATGTTTAAGGACAAAAAAACAGTAAAGTGAGGTGATCAGCGTATCAGTATAAAAAGGACAAAAACTTAAAAGGATTTGTACTATATCATGAAATTATACATCCATTTATATACCCTTTCTTTCATTTTAGTAGGCTAACTAGCTAAAGGGCCAGGTGCCAGCAGAACTGGTGTCTACTTGACAAAAGTCCACATGAACAAGAAATAAGTCAAAATGTTGTGCTTCTCTAGCAGATCCCAGTTTAGCATGGAATCTATGGTGTACTTTAAGGCCAACCACCTACTGAGTTAAAAAGGTACTGGGTTTTGTGTCTGTGCCTTTCCAAGCCGGGCAGACGCGGGCCCCTGGCTGGCTCAGATCTGCACAGTGGCCAGAGCATTTTCAGTCCGGGTATGCAAGCAGGTTATCTTTACCTGCTGGACTCGGCTTGTCAGCAGCAGCTGGACCAAACTGTGTTGTGACTGCAGCAGTAGATGAAAGGATGGCTCTTGGCTGAGCAGGTTTAAAGATGGTTTATTCAAGTCAGGCTGTGGGAGATCCACAGCTCGTCCAGACTGCCGGCCAGAGAGAGGGTGAATTTCCCTCTCTGATCTTATAAGCGGGGGAGGGTTCAGGGGAGGTCACAACACGATAGCAAATCAGGGAATTCGGGGGGCGACAAGGGGTGTCCACTTCTAAGTCTCTGACCACTGACAAAAAGGGCAAAGGAATTCCCCGGGGGCCGACCTATCACTTGACGCCTCCCTGGGAATTTCCCAAGCCGGGGAGGGGTTCCAAAGTGATAGACAAGATGCCCCAGAGCACGGGGGGAGAGGGGATTGACAATGATAGGTGGGGGGTGGGATGATTGGCATAAAACACCTTGTTATACAGAAAACTCAAAAGGGGTGGACTGTTACAAAACTGGGGACACAGTGAAATGAATCATAACATAAAACTTCTTATAAAATCTTAATAAAACAATTCTTGCACTGCCACAGGGTTTAATGCATTAACTACTTTACTGAGCCTGGAAGGGACAAAGTGGGCAGCTGCCCCAGAGAACTTCCTGGTATGTAGAACTCTCTCTCAGTCTTAGTGCTCTCTTGGTCTTTGAGACATCCTGGGCAGGCTAACACATCTCAGACTGGAACAGAGGTGAAGCACTGCCCTCTTAATATCCTTCCCTGTCTTCCCATAGTGGTCCCAGGGATTTCAGTGGAGGATAGAGGGGAATAGCACTGAACCAAGCCATATACTTCTGCAACAAGACAGCTCGTGCTACTAAGAAGTGAGAAAAGAGCTGAGGACAGGACATGGGATGAGCAGGTGAATACTGCTGCTTTTTTGTCTGGCTGGTTGTTTTTCAGATTAGGAAGGTCTATCAAGAAATGACAACTTCTAGGGAAAGGTGAGGTGAGTGGATAGTGAAATGTATCTCTGTGTTCTTAAAGAACAGCTCTTTTACAGCATGTAGTGGAAGGAAAACTGAAGAACTGTAAAACTTCCTTGGCAACAAGCCTGAAAAACTGTGTGTTTTTGTGTGAACACAGGTCAATTTGTTCAACCTACTGGACTTAGAGGTCCACCACACTGGACTTTGAGCTCTGCCTCACTGCAGATCTACTGCACAGCTATGCTGCACCAAGCAGTGATCTTCACCAGTTTAAGACTATCCATGCTGCATGCTCTGAACCAGCAGCAAGGGGTAGTTTGCCTCCTCCATGTACTGGGTCCAGCTGGGCTGGAGTTAGTTATCTTCATAGCAGGCCAAATGGTGCTGTGTTCTACATTTGTGTTGAAAACACTTAATAACAAAATCCACAACATTTTAGCTATTGCTGGATAGTGCTTGCTCATCATCTGTTTCTCACTCTGTTTTCTCCCAGGGCATTGTCTAGGATGGGGAGAGCACGGAGAGCTGGCCTGAACTGAATGGAGAGATACTTCATAATACGTAGAATCACACTCTGCAAGAAAACCAGGGCAGGCAAGTTTTGCTCTAAGTAGCCACTCTTAGAGGTAGGCTGGACACCACTCTGCTGCTAGGCAGATCTCGAATTGTATTTACATCACTTGCTTTTTTCCACAATTCTCTTCTTTACTGATTAACCTGTCTTCACTTTGACCTATAACTTTATTTTTGTTTTAGTTTGGTTTTCACTCTTTTCCTCCCATCCCACTGGAGGTTGGAGGGAGAATTGACTGGAAGGGAGCTCGCTGCTGCTCAGGATCAACCCACCAAACCACAGAAGCAGAAGTGGGTGTGTTTGCCAGTAACAGACTGCCTCTTGCAGAGGGAGCAAGAGGCCTGAGCAAGCTCAGTGGAAACAAAGCAGGAGGATGGAAGTGTGCAGCACAAAGAATTGACCTGCTCACACCTGGGAGCTCACACCACACTAGAGGACATCTAGGGAAGGACAGAGAGCAGCAATTCCTCACCCATTAGTGAGGAACTAAGTGGTTGTGGTGTAAGTGTAGGTCTGGTATAGTATGTGATGTCACATAAATGCTAAAAAAGCTAACTGCGAGAAGAGCCTAAAGCTCTGCTGACATCTGGTGCTGAACAGAAAATGAGTTTTTCAGTGCAATGAAGTTCTCCACTTTGAAACGCTATACTATGGGACAGAAGTTGCATTTCTTCAGCCTGTCTCCCAAAACAGCAGTCTTCCACATAGCCTGCTTAGCATACTCACATGTGTAGAGAGACTGGGTTCAGACAGTGTCTCTTTAGGAATATTTGAAATGAACAATGATGCAGAAACTGAAAACCTCATATTAATTAGTGGGAACATAACATTTTGTCAAGATTTGAATCCCTCATGGAGGGATTTGGGTTTTTAATGAATGATCATCTTAATTGGAATAGATTTTGTGTCTTGCAATATATCTCTTGATAGAATTGATTAAAACAAAAAATATTTAAGCGATTCTTTAAAATCTGGTGTGCTTTAGCCTTCAGGTTTATTTAAAAATAAGTCTAAATTTGATACAGAATCTTCTGTGGATTTGAAGTCCAACATTTCTTTCAACTGACCCTAAATTATTTTTCATAAAATTTATCTTTTTTACTGAGAAACCTGTTCTTGGTGGTATTAAAAGATTTATCCCATCTTTGTCTACGCTTAGCAAACCTTTGCTTGTAATGCAGTGTGCTGTAAAGAAAATGTTAAAAAGAACACTCTTTTCAGTTTTCTTTTTCAGTTATGCAAGGAGTTAGCGTAGGAAACAGCACAGTGGCATGTATCAGGAATTGTTCATTAAAGAATTTTTGTGGGCTTGGGCCTATCATTCAAATGTTTAAAAGCAGTGAAGGAGGTTTTTTTTTCCTTTTGCAAGTTGTCTATTGAAAATAATTAATTATCAGTTATACTGAATAACATAATTCATTATTTACTGGACAAACAGTTATCCATCCAGTATCTCCTTACCAGCAGCCAGCAGCAGATTAGCAGATGGTTGGAATAAAATAAAAAATTGCTATAGATTAATATTCTCATCAGTACCCACTCAAATGCCAGCTGTCAATAGTTTAGGAGTTAAGACTAACCCTAAAACAAAAATCTTTCCTCTTTGCTTAGTAGGTTTAGCAGCTCCACTAATTCAGCCTATTCATTTTTTAACACTTTTGTCCAACCTGATGACTGATGACAAAGAGTTTCATAGTTTGTCTGTACACATTTATCTTCCACAAAAATAAGAGAGGTTTGAGAGAAATGTTTTATATTTTCAGAGCTATGGAATCATCATCTCCAGTAACTAGGGTTGGATAAGGGTTTCTAGGTAATATTTTTTGTAAAAAAGACATTGAGTACTTTAATTTTGCTAGTGAGTTAATCATAAATCATATTTCTCTTTCAACTTCAGTACTCTGCCCATTTCTGTAGGTCTCAACACAGCAATTGCCAAGAATAGAACTCAAAAATAATTGTAAATTAACATTAATTTTTAAAAATTCCAGCTTTGTTAGAGAACCTCAGACAAAGCTATTTCTAAAGATCCTTTACCTTGTACTGCGCCTGTAAATTTTCAAGGAGCATGAAATTGATTAAATGTATCAGTTCACAAAAAATATTGCTGGAATGTTTCCATGCTCCTAGAAAACTGTCATATTTTTCCCTTTCCAAGAAAAAAAAAAAAAAAAAAAAAAAAAAAAAAAAAAAAAAAAAAAAAAAGGTGAGCTATCTGCTTTTAGGTCATTGAAGCCTAATGTGGTTCAAAACTACTCAGGATGAAATAATATGAATTGATATGAAATAGTCTGAAACAAAAGCTAGCACCATTTCCATGTAGGAAGCATCTGCCACATAATAGAAATATGTTAAGTGAACTGGATCAATATGTGATCGCGGCATGCAAAGCAATCACACTGAGACAAGAGATTTTCAGGGCAGAGTTGCTCCTCAGAGAGAACTCAAGGCCAAGCTCTCTCCGCCTGTTTATTTCTTACTTTTTATACATTTGTGGGTCTGGCTGTGGATTGGCTTCTGGGGTTATCACCTCTCAGCGCAGTGGCCAGACCAGCCGTCAGTTACAATTGTTTTCAGGCTAGAAATACACAAACAAAGGACAGGGAATGAAAATCAAAAGGTTTGTTTATGTTCCCATGTATGAGAAAAATGATAACTGCTCCTAATATTTTGCAGGAGCTAAAGAAACTGACTCCATCTGATGAACAAGTAGAAGGCTTTTAAAAACTCAGAAAAAACAGGGTGACATCAATATAGTCTATCTGGATTTTAAAGTGTTTATAAGAGCCTTCTAAGGAGAATCTTTCAGAAAGATGCATGGGCATAGAAAGGAAAAGGGAAGTGCTGTGCCAGATAAGATTAGCTAGGAAAAGCTGTGAGACTGAACAGCCAGCCCTCAACATGGCAAAGCATATCATAAATTCAGAAATGGTCTGCAACATAAAGAAGTTAATTAGGTCATGATAGCTAATGCTGAATTAAGTCTGAATTTGCACTTTGAAGTGCAAATAAACTATTAGGATGTGGAAGAGAAAGTGTTCTCTCCTTAAGTATATTTCTATTGCTTTAGGGAAAAGAAAAAAAAAAAAAAAAAAAAAAGCTCAAGACAACTTACAAATAAACCCAGAATTTGACTTATGAAACCTAATCTTACAAATGGGTCTTTTCACCTTGTGCCCAGCTTTTATCATCACTTAGCTCAAATAGTGGAATAATCCAGACTACTCCCATATACTCAAACTCACTGAAGTTTTGTTCATGGGCTACTATTGAAGAACTCTCCTCATTCCTGTGAGTTTGTGACTGAAAGGCTTCTTCACTGCAGAAACAGATGCAAAGTGTCTTCGTAACTTCATAATTAACTGTGCCTTCAAAAAGCTTGTCTTTCTTCTGTGTCCCTCTGCCTGTCTGCAGTAGGGGCTCTTGTCTTCCTGTCACAGCTGAGTTTCCCTCTAGGTAAAAAAAAACCCCATATCAGCTCACAGAGAGGGTTCTGCAGCACAGCCCCAAGCTGTACTCACAAGGTCAGAGAGCCACCAATGAAAGCATCAAGTTCTTGGAACATTTTCCTAAGTAGAAAAGATTTAGGGATAAACCTGCCTGCAACGAAGTATTGCTGCCAAAGCAGTCATTCTTTCCAAGAATTTGAAGGCAAACATAGGGACTGCATCTGCTCACAAAGGAAGACAAAAGCGGACAGTTGAAGATTAGAATTAAAAACAAGGGAAAGGTGTCACTGGGATCAGGGAGCAGCTCTAGACCCTGACTGCTGGCCTGATGTACAAACAGCATCTGTTCTGGATGCCCCTGTAAAGAAGAAAATTTCCATCTGCGGAAGTGTTAAGAGTATGGAAATTTGGTGTAATCTATCTGAGGAGGTGTGATCAAAAATGTTACCCTTCCCAAAAAAAAAAAAAAAAAAAAAAAATTCAACCTATTTTAAAAAAGATTGAACTCAGCAGAATAGGCCCTTAATTACTGCTTTGGTCCTACTATAAAATACAAGCTATACTTGAAAAGCATATATGAGGAAAAGCTAATATAATGGTAATTCTTTTAAAATTATGTGAAGAGGTATAAGAATTTATCCATATTCCATATCCATTTTCTTAAAATAAAACCTACACTAAAGGAAGAAGGCGCCTTTTTTAGTAACAGAGGGGTCTATTTCTGCTAAGACACTTGCCTTCACAATTGCAAATGAGTTGTTTGTGTGGAAATAATAGTTCAGAAGAACAATTTAATTTTATGGTAATAACCCCCATGATTATGATGAGTCAGTGAAAACCCCCATTTTCACATCTTCCTTCTGTCACTGAAAAAACAAGTTTGTTTTCATATTGTGAGAATGCCCCAGTGAGCTCTGGAATTTGCTGGTATTGTTGGCATGTATAAATAGAGCACTTTTTAATGTGCTACAGAAAATCTGCAGCTGCTTGCTGAATACAGAGAGAAAGCAAATGTTTTGCTCTTGTTACAGGTCTGCCTGCTTGTCCTCCAGGCTTCTTTGCTCTGAATGAATTTTGCTAGAGCCAAGCCATCACTAGGTGCATTATGTTTGCATAATAAGGAGGACGCTTGCTTGGGATATTTTCTGAAGTTGCCTCATGTTAATGACTGCTGTGCCTTGAGACCAAGTGAGAAACACAGGCACCTTCCATCTGGGGCTCATTTGGGCAAACAGTCATTTATGTATTTGTGCACAGTGGCTCATTTGCAAACAGTCCTCCAAAAACGTAGCTTTGACATACCTGGTGGAAGAATGCGTTCAATTCCCTTGAACCGTATTTAAACTTTGCAAATTCTCTCTTTATTCACGTACCATATGAACTGCTAAAAAAAAAAAAAAAAAAATTACTTCATTTTACTCCTCCAGCATCATCAGATAAAGACTCAATTTTCCTTCACATTGTGATTCTGTCCGTCCACACTACCTTCTCCTTGAGTGGTAAAAGAGGACTTAAGAATTACACCCTAAATGCCTTGCTTCAGACATGAGTCATTGTTTCATTGTTGCATTAATACACCTATTCTGAGACTTAAAATAGCAAAGAGGACAAGTTGATTGAGTCACCATGCCTTGAATGGCCTGCAAATGAAGATTAACAACAATAAAGCAACACTTTGCACTTCAACAAGGCAAAAAATGAATTATGTTTAGATGTCTATAGTTCATATTAGGAAGCATTTTATCAGCTGTATTTTTGCTAATCAGTAACTGATGGGAAACATTTTGTCTAAATATTATACTGTAAAACAAAAATATGTATATGCATATGTATGTGCATGTGCATATGTGTATGTGTATATGTATATGTCCTTTACAGCATAAATTAATTCATAAGATTATGCACTGTTAGTAAAATGCAAGCAAGATACATTACTCCAAAGCTATCAGAACATCAATAAGCTGCTTCTATAAACTTTTTAACATGATTAAGACAAAACATAATTGTATATAAAGAACATAGAATGGTTGAGGTTGAAAGAGACCTCTGAAGGTCACCTGGTCCAACCTCCCTTATCAGGCAGGACTGCCTAAAACAAATGAACCAAGACTGTATCCAGATGTCTTTTCAATTTCTCCAAGCAAAAAAAGTTCACAACCAAGTTATTAACTTCCTTTGCTGGAAACATGGCTAGTTCATGATCAACTTGGAGTCCACCAGAACCATGGGTTATATCTCTGAAAGAAGTCCTTATAGCCATGGGGAAGATGTTGGAAGATTCTTTTAACCTTAGCACTGTAGTGTATGATGCCTATATTCATGGTTAATGCCTAGTTTTGTCCCCTATAGTACTTAGTACAAATGCCAGAGATTACCATGACCTTGTGTTAACTCCCTACACCTGTGACTAGTAAGTAATTTTCCAGCTGATGTTTCCTTATTTACTTGTATTAGTGATTAATATGTACTAGCTGATTTCTTAATTTTGAGAACAAGGATTGTGTGTCAGAGCAAGAAATGGTAAGACAAGTAGATTATGAGTTAATGACATATTTGAGATAGTCACAAAGAGAAAAGATTCATCAGAAGTTCTGTATCAGAAGATATTCATATAAGTCTGTGGAAATAACTAGTATATATGCATGCATTCAAAAGTGTGATGAATATGTATTGGTTTTAGGAATATAACCTGGTCTGATAGGTTCCTTAACATGCATAAGTTCAGGAAGAACCCCTATGCATCCAGTACTACTAATAAAGTAATGTTGGCTTTCTAACCTAACTAATTTGTCGGAGAATTTATTTTCTGGTTTTCAGTGACAACTCCCAAATTCTTTTAAGGTTTTTTTCTGTCTGGGTGGACCTCAGCACGTGCTGGTTCATGGGGTTCTTCCTTCCCAGGTGCAGAACTTTGTCCTTCCCCACTGTAAATTTCATGAGTTTCCTGTCAGCCCATTTCTTCAACTTGTAAGGGAACCTCTGAGAGGCAGAACAACCCCCTGGTGTATCAGCTCTCCTACCAGTTTTGTACCATAGTCAAACTTGTGGAGGGCACACTCTGCCCCAACATGCAGACTGTATGAAAATGGACAGGACTGGTCCCAGACTTGACCTCTGGGATGAAGCATTAGTTATCGGCCTCCAACTACACCCTGTGTGCCTGATCATTAACCTCTGAGCCTGCCTATTCAGTTTTCAGTCTCAGAATCAATGAGCTTGCCTCATCCAGACTATAACTTGTGAGCTTCTCTGTGAAGATGTTACGGGGGACAGTTTTGAAAACATTAAGGAAGTCAAGGTAAAAAACAACTGCTCTTCCCTTGTCTACCAAGTCAGACAACTCATTGTGGAAGGTTATCAGGTCAGTAAAGATGACTTGATAAATCCATGCTGACCATTCACAACCCTCTTTATATCCAAACTAGTAATTTATTTAAATATTAAAACTTTGTTGTTCTTCTCTGTTTGTTAGTAGTACTGCACTAAGGACAAAAAAACCGCCTGTGGTTTGTATTTTCCTGTTGCAAATTTTGTGCTCATTTGCAATTGCTAAAATCAGTTGATATTATAACACAAACCTGATCTAGGAAGGGCTCAAATCAAAGTATGAGATGTCATTAGCACTGTCCAGCCCCTCTAATCCAATAAAACATAGCAGTTACTATCACATAATGTGAACAAGGACTTCTGCATGCACTTTCAAGAGTATAAAGATCCTCTTAATCTGGCAGGACTTTTCATATGCTCATGCTGAACTTTTCTTGGAGCATGGGATTTTTCAGTCATGTTTTTCTTATTTCTTTCAAAGAAGTCTGGAAAATGAGCATCAAAACTCCAATGGCTCCAACAAGACAGGAAATTTTCCAACTCCTTGCTTCTGTATGTGGAAAGTGTTTTGCTGCCAAGAAAAACAGGAATTTTAAGTTATCTTGGGCATAGAGCAATCCTTTGTGACCTTTTAGCTGAAGTTTTAAACTACGTATTAATGTCTTCCTCTTTTCTCCCAAATTGATGTATTACCTAAAAAATTTCAGCATACAAGCATGAAGCTCCTTGCTTATGCTTCAGCTGCTGCTGAGAAAAATTCCAACTATTTTTCTCAAAAGCATTCACATGTATGTGGACTACTACAAAGAAGAGCCTGAGCCTTATTTGCTTTGCTTGTACTAGCACAGTACAAAATACTATTTTTGTGGGGGGGGGTTTCTTCCCCTCAGCATCCATATGAGGCCAATATTAAGCACATATATTACCTTAAGCCAGAGTGTTCTTTTTAGGAAGTAGAGATTCAGCAGTTTTCCCTGTGAAGTTGTAAAATTGAGTAAGACTGGGTGCAAGCCAGAATGCTGAAGACCCAAAATTTTGTTTCTGTCCCAGACACCATGAGAAGTTTGACCTTGAGTCTATGGCCTTACTGTGTCTAGGCTTCTTGGCACCGGGATGGCTTAGCACAGTGAGGCTGTAGCTCAGAAGGGAACTCCATGCACCGTTACAAATCTCTACACACTATTTTGCTGGAGATTCCAGGATCACGTTATCTGATTGAAGTAATCACAGAATTATAAAACCAAATACCCTACTACTGTGCAGAGATGAGGTGCGAGAGTAGCAGGCATATTGCTCTCCATAATTTTCTGTACGATAACAGACAAAGTTGTAGTCCCACACTTCTAGAAAAAAACTCCTCCAAAAGAAATACACGGTTAGGGTGTTCAGTAGGACTTTGCTTTATATCAGACAGGGTGAGAAAGGGCCCAAGGATACTGGTAATGAGCCTGAAACCTCCCATTTTGACTGCAGCAATTGTTTGTTTTCAATTTGCATTCTAGATTAGACTGGCAAACTGTCCCCAGGTGCCCCAGTTAGTCCTTTCCACTTCCCTCTCCTGCTCACCCACAATCATTAAAGCAAACACGGCTACATCTTAACAGCCACAACATAAACTCAAAGCAAACATGTGGCAATACAGGCTTCCAAGCATTATTATCTGAAAAAAAGGGGATGATTCCTGAAAACTGCTTTCTTCCTGAGCTGGAAAGGGAACTTAAAGCTCGCATTACCTGCAAGTGTTTACTCAGATCCCTTCCAATGCATGCATCTGGATTCTGAAAACGAAAAAGCTCCAGCCTGAGAGACCTCAGCTGCACAAGGCTTAAAAATTAGAGGAACAGAGTATACATTCTGGATCTCAAGAGAAGGCAAGAGTCCTGCCTGAGTAGGTCCTGATGGTATGTGAAGCTGCCATACTGTTAGACTCTGCAGCTTGATATTAAGTTTTCAGAGCAGAAGTAGGTGAGGTCAGGACAATGAGATCAGGCTGTGGTAGGTAATTCTGAGACACCAGGCTAATTTAATGCACCTTGCCTTATTAGAAAGGTCATGATATTAGGACTCAGGCATGATATTCTGTTCTGCTGGGAGACTTTTGGTCAGCTAGTTGCTGTTCTGTTTCTGCTTCATCAAATTTATTTCTGCTCCTGCACAATAGATTACTGTAACTGCAAGCCACACAACTGAAGATAGGTTTGACTCAAATCAGGAGCTCCTCTG
Organism: Tachycineta bicolor; assembly: GCA_025960845.1. Lineage (NCBI taxonomy): Eukaryota > Metazoa > Chordata > Aves > Passeriformes > Hirundinidae > Tachycineta > Tachycineta bicolor. The sequence continues at coordinate 2,894,388 of JANEHK010000064.1, forward strand.
ACAGCTGTGAGCTCAGACCAGCTACTGAGCTGTGTAGGCACAAGAGCTCTGGTAGAAAGTGGTGGTACCTATGTAGCCAGTGCTGGTTTTCCATCCCAAATACTGAACTCAAGTAAATTGCACATTCATAGATTTACAGGATCCAGGCATATTTTCCCACCCTTAAACCCCTTGTTTTATGGCTCTTGCAGTTCTCAGAAACATAAATCTGTCCTTGTGAGACATTGCATAGCCATGAAGTTTAATCATATGAACCTGCTACTGTGGCGGTGCAAGAATTGTTTTATTAAGTTTTTATAAGAAGTTTTATGTTATGGTTCAGTTCACTGTATCCCTGTTACTGTTCTGTAACAGTCCATCCCCTTTTGTGTTTTCTGCATAACAAGGTGTTGTATGTCAATCATCCCACCCCCTCTTTCCCCCTGCTCTGGGGCATCCTGTCTATCACTTCAAGACCTCTCCCCAGATTGGGAAATCCCAGAGGGAAGGCATCGAGTGATAGGTCGCCCCAGGGAGAATTCCTTTGCCCTTTGTTTTAGTGGTCAAAGGCATGGAGATGGACACCCCTTGTTGCCCCCTGAATCCCCTGATTCGTTATCTTGTTGTAACCTTCCCTGAACCCTCCCCTGCTTATAAGATGGGAGAGGGAAATTCAAACTCTCTCTGGCCTGCGGTTTGGACCAGTTGCGGACTTCCCGCAGCCCAGCCTAAATAAAACCATCTTTTAACCTGCCTAGCCGAGAGCCATCCTTTTCTACTGCTGCTGCTGTCACAACACAATTTGGTCCAGCTGCTGCTGACAAGCCGAGTCCAGCAGGTAAAGATAACCTGCTTGCATATCTGGACTGAGGACATCCTGGTCGCTGTGCAGATCTGAGCCAGACAGAGGCCAGCGTCTGCCGGGTGTGGAAGAAGCACAGCCACATGCTATGTGCTGGATTTGTGTGTTGCAACAGTTCATGGAAAAGATTATTACCAGGAAGCCAGGTCTTAATGCCTGCTTTCCAGCTTTGGCCCAAGCTTGGCATGTTGACTCCTATCCACACTGACTGACACAATTGAACGAACAGCCCTTGAAAGCACTATATGTCCTGAGCTGGGAATAAAGTTTGGCTTGTTGGACAACCTTCCCAATGGTCATTGCACCCCTTTCACCATGACAAGAACCAGTGGCAGACATACCCTACATGGAGGAGGCAATGGTCAGAGAAACTGGGAAGAATATTTCTCTGGAGTGAAGTAGAACAGAGAAAAAACATTATCTACCAGCACCTTAATGTAATTTTAAATAGTGTTTGTGATAATACATTTTGTTCTTGTTGAAGAAATGTGAGCCAAATACCACATACACATGGGAGTGAACCCAGTACCTCTGGCCCTGAAATTATCTGCTTCAAAGGACTAATCAATGCCTCCACCTACCTCACACTATATCACTGATGTTTACATGTTTGCTTCAAAAAGTAACAGATGAGGACCATTAAAATTGGAAGGGAAGCCAAGATGTTTCCACACCTGTTGGTCCTGCAGAAAATAGACGCTTTCCAACTATCTTACTTCCAGTGTCTTTATTTCTACAAAAATCAAGTGTTATACCAGTGTAATTGTGAAGCAACCATTCCAAGGAGAAGGTATGCTGATTGCAGAAGAGGAAGCAGGTCATATGATTAATGCAGGTCTGTACCAGGTCTCTGCCCCAAAAGGCTACTACTCTAGCAGGCTGTGTAGGAGATGTTTGCTCATTCTTTGTCCTAGCTCTTCATAAAATGCAAAATCAGAAGAAAGAATCAAAACAAATACTGATCACAGTAGATCTGAATGCACTATGGTGTTCATACCTCTTGGTACAAACTGAAAGATGAAAGGCAGGCTACAGGTTGCTTTTCATATGAAAAAGTGGCTTGAGACAGGGATAAAAGCATTTCTTGTCTCTGGTGTAGGAATTATGCAGTAAGAACATGGCCACACTGATCCCTTCCAACTGGACCATTTTCTTATGCACAGCTTTGAGACTGATACCATATTCCCCTGTGCCCCATACATACTTAGTGAATTGCCAGAGCTGGGAACAAAGTTTTTCCTTGCAGATGAGCTCTTTTTATGATAGAAAGCTCCCTTCATGCATGTAAGTCTGGCTTTCTGCCAGAGAGCAGACAGTTTTCACCAAATATCCCTTCCATGCCTCTTTATGTATGACACTTTGGAAAATTCTTTTGCCTTGCAGATCTTTATCTTATGTCACCCACAGAAACAATTGTGCTCTTCTATCATAGGTACCTTCACCTATATAAAGTTCTTATCTGCTTCTTTCATGCCTTGTCTGATAGAGCAGCAGGAGGATAATCTCTGCTGTCATACCAGAGCTCTCTGATGGGTCGATGGCCTCACACTGAGTGACAAATTGGTTGACCACCCTCCAATATTCTTCCTAGTTGCTTGTTACCACTTCAAGAAATGTTGTGTAGCCCCTTTAGACATTGCAAACTACTTCTTCCTCTTTGAACCTAAGAATTATCACTAATATTATCACACTGAAGTAGTATTATTACCATTTGTTTAAAGTAGACCCTTTAAAGTGGAAGATGCCTTAGCAAACCAGTTAAATAGCTTTGGATGACGCTACATACCGGCAACTAATTAGATTGTCTGTTCAACACAGGACAAGAAACTATCAGGAATTAAGAGACAACTCAGAGTCACCACAGTGCCACCCTGTGTCCTGAGGACAGGATACATTGCTCTAGATGACTTGGAATTAAAAATTCTAGTTACGACAAATGCATTAGGCTCTCAAACATGATTAATGGGTGCAGTGGGTTTAATCCCAATGCCACAGCTACAACTGCTTGCAAAGTGGTGCCCAAAAGTGTTGAACTTCCCTGCTAGTAGGCAAGAAGCTAAGACAGGCTAATTTGATTTGTAAGCATGTTTAGTTCTGACTTTCAGTGATTAAGCACTCACCTGAGAATAAGTGGTAGCTCATCAATTTCCAGCAGGATTTGCAATGTTATCATGGTTTGGCACAGGTTTGTTTTCTGGTTATAGAGAAATGTGAAATGTTTTTCCCTGCCAGGCCCATGGAGTGGTTTGGGGGGGAGGCAGGGGGGAGGACAGGGACCTACCCGAAAGCTAGCCAAGATATTGGCAGCTAGTTTGACCAATAAGAATGCTAATGCGACTTTGGAAGGGACATTTCAAACTCTAATCTTCGGCCGATCGCTCTCTTGCTTCGGAATCCGCCGTGAGGTAACGTGGGCAGCGGGCGGGCCTGGGTTGGGCCCTGCTGCCCCTCGGGGCCTCCAAGGGCCGCTGCCCGCGCAGGGAGCGGCCTGTGCTGGCAAAGCCCCTTTCCCCCACTTGCCGGCAGGGGAGAGGGGAGACTGCAGTTCGGCAGCGCTAACCATGTGCTCAGGACCGCGGCAGAAGGGGTCAAGCCACGGCCCAGCTTAATCGCTGCTGGCAGCAGAGAAGGAAAAACCTGCAGCTCCATAACAACTCTGAGCCGGGCCACCCTGGATGATAGCGAGGGGTGGGAAAAAAGACATCCACCAGCTTCCTCCCTTGGTACAGCTTTGCATTTTCTTCAGCCCTGCAGCCCGGGGCCACATGCAGGCCCCGGGTGGATTTCACCCTTTCCTAGCAACATGGAGCTTTTAAAACACAACTCCTCCTTGAGAGAAAGAAGAAAGAAAACAGAGGGTACATAGAACAGACACCGCATGAAGTCAGTGGATTAGAAGTGAAAGAACTGATAAGATTGGAATAGGATTGAAGAAGTGGACATGTTTAACCGGACTTCTCTGGGGTAAACGATGGAGAAATGGACTGTTCTTTGTAGCATCTTAGTGTTTGGTTGGAGAGAATTCTAATTGTAATCAAAATTGAGTACTGATGTGCTTGAGATTTAAATTAAGAACTTTAAAGCTCCCATTCTTGGGTTAAAAAGAGGTCTCAGCCTTTGAGACAAAGATGATTTTAGACTAGAAGAAGTATTCATAAATAGTACCCCAGATACACTGAGAAGCTTTGCTGATAGAACATCACAGTCAGCGAAAACTCCAGGCGTCAGCAGATGTGTGACATTGAGAGCACTGGACTATTTTGTCTTGTGGCAAACATCTTCATAAAAAAACCTTAGAGGGACTCTTCTCCTAAAGTAATGAGTATTTATGTCTAAAGAGTGAAACTGACTGAAAATCTCAAGTTGTGTCTTTCTACGTTGTTTAATAAGAAAGTTAGTAGTTTCTAAGGGGAGAGAAGGGTGTTTTAAAGTGCCATTCTGTTTTAGTTTAGGTTTTATTTTTCTCAACTTTTTTCGTTCTTTTAGTGTGTATTAATAAAACTATTTTTGTTCATTTTTAAGCTTAAGCCTGCTTTGTTTTTTGTTTTTTTTCTCTTACTCTATCTCTCCCACAAAAAAGAATATATATTAAAACCCCTACATTAATTGGTGTTTCTGCCCAATTTTACTAAATTAAGACCATTACAAATGCAAAGAATTGAAATTCAGATGTTTTGAAAATCAGAGGTTGTTTCCAATCTAGCCTTACTGAATCCTTGAAGTTGTTCAACACTTCCACCTTTAAAGGAATTATTTCCTCTCTGAAATTCAATCTATGGAAAGAATGGCCCCAACTCAGTCTGAAGATCTTTCAGATTTCATACAATCTTTGCTCTCTGCCAGTTCCCTTCTGCCCCAGAAATTAGGGGCTGTGCAGAACCCCAAACCATGGGCTCTGGCCCTTTCCCCAGGCAATGAACAGTTCAAACAGAAGCTGAACTTCAGAGTGGCAGAAAATGAGTTGTTCCACTGAACTCAAAAAATTTCATGGAAGGAAAAGCTGAAACCTGTTAATAACTTATTTCTTCTCATGCAACTCACCAAGATTATCATATCAAGTAGGTACTTTAGACCCACTTAATATTGGAAATAGTCCAATTTTTAAAATATAATCTTCCTTTAAGAGTGTGAAGGCAGGTGAGTTTTGTTGTGGAGTACAGGTCACTTGTCCCTGAGCTCACCTGATTTTTTTTTCCCTTTTCTACCTACCTCTGTGTATTTTTCCCATTGTAGTCTTTTACATTGCTGTCCTCAGGAATTTTCACTGATTAATAGCTGGATGCAGGAGTCACATTATAGGGGCTTCTTGAAAACAAAACTAGCAAGATTTGGAGTGGAGCAAATCTCTATTCTACTCGAGTATTTTTATGCCTTCTTTATTTCTTTACAATCCCACACACAGTCATAATTTTGTTAAGTTTTCCTCATCTCTGAGGAACTGACCTAGCCTGTACACCAGCTGGTATTGCCTCATCACCAGAAATAGCCTGAAACATCAGATTTGGAGCTGCTCAACACTTCCTTCTCAGAGCCTTTGAGCAATGTGTTTCACAGTCCATTTTTCCACCTCTGTGTTTTAGACTCAGACCTAGAGTCCCCTGTGCTTATCCAAGTTTTTGTTCGCCTTTGATCTCAAATATGCTAGTGATGTGGAGAAGAGGAAGAAAACCAGAAAGCAGTAGACCCTGAAGAACAGATGAAGGTTGCAATTCACAGATAAGCAAGTTCTGACAGTGATATGGGGAAATTACATTGCATTTACAGCTCTAAATCAGTTCATTTTCACATGACTGATGGGTTTAGATCTGCTGGGAGCGTGTCAGATACAGTGATCAAGCTTAAATCTATAGGGTTCTTCTCCTTTGTGATATACTTTGGTCTGGAACACTTTTCTGTATTACATTTGAGAACTGTACATCCAGAAGTGTATGTAGGTGTGATTTTAGCACCACAAAATCTGAGCCTTCACTTCAGCTGTGCAATTTTGGGAATCAACCACAAAGATTCAGAAGTGTCGGAATAGTTTTTAGTGACCAACATAATTCTGCTATGCACAGATGAATGGAAGAAAAGGTTTGCCTGGACAGCCCTGAGGAAGGGACTATTGTACCCAGACTGTCAGTTCCAGTTTTCCCTCTCAGAGTGGCCTTGAGCTTCTTATCTTTTAGTTTAGGTTTCTTGTTGCTCAGGCAAAATATCATTTTTAAGCTTAAAAGTGCCTCAGTCTCTCTAGACAAATCACTAGAAAATGGGCTAGCTGCTTCTGTCTCTGGATCTGTTGAGTACAGGCTACTTCATACATAAAGTTCTTTCTTGGCACCAGTAAGTTAAAAGGTCACTTTCCAGTGCTTAATATTTTGCAAAGCGTATCCTGCCCACAGAACAAAGGGAACAGACCCGAAGCAGTCTCCAGGGATGCAGCTCAACACGTAGTAACAGTGAAGGATGCAAGGCTCAGATCCTTATCACTAGCAGTTTAAATCTAGATGGAAAGGTATTCACAACTCTAAGGTACACAGAAATTATGATAAAGATGACATAGACAGGGGCTGTACATATTGGGATTGGTTTCTGTAAGCTGAGGGCTGACTAGTAAAGGAAACCTCTCAAAGGGATGAGCACTCAAAAGGTGAGGGAGATCTCCATCCAGGTTCAGCCAGAAATTGTACTGTTATCTTTCTTATATTAGGTGATACTTGAAGTCAAATTTGAAGCCCATCCTAAGCAGCATTTTTTTTGTATATTTCAGTGCATACATGCATTCATTAAGCCATGCTGAGTCACTCTGATGTCCAACCACATCATGTGAATATTTGCCATACATTGAGTACAATTTTCAGTAGCTTCCATGTTAGGCATTATCAGTGTTAACAAATTACTATCTTCACGTACAAAAAAGATCCATTCCAGCTCCTGCCATATTTTAATTTGGGTGAAATGAACACAAAACTAGGCCCATAGTCTTCCTTTCCTGATGGTTCTGTACATTCCTGCTCAGATAAAAAAAACAGGCCAAGAGAAGCTTCGAGGGAGTTACTGCACTCTTTTTTTGCTTATACTCTTCGGTTTGTTCACTTTCTTTTTTTTTGTTTACAGATCTCATGTTCCAATAGCATCAGCCTGACCTTCCATCCCATCTTATGAAACAGAAAGAATATTTAATATAGGTCAATCAGGTGCAGACTACACAGATTTCAGACAAAGGCCAGTGGTGACAGAAGACATAGCTTGACAGGCTGTAGGAAGCCTTGGTGGAGTTGCACCTTAGCTTTGAAAGACTGAAATGCAGAACTGGCAGCATTCACTCCATACATGTTCTTGGCAAGCAAGTTTGTTAATAGAGCATCAGTAGATTACCACCCTCATAAAGGCATTTTGAAGAGTTCTTCCAATATCCATTGATGTGGCGGTGCAAGAATTGTTTTATTAGGCTTCTATAAGAAATTTTATGTTATAGTTTATTTCACTGTATCCCCAGTTCTGTAACCCTTTTGTGTTTTCTGTAGATAAGGTGTTTTGTGTCAGCCCTCCCACCCCTCACCTGACTTGGACCATCCCCTCTGCCCCCCTCACTCTGGGGCAGCCTGCCTATCACTTTGGGACCCCTCCCCAAGATTGCGAAATCTCAGGGAGAGGGCTTCAGGTGATAGGTCCCCCGGGGCGGAATTCCTTTCCTCTGGGGGTGGTTGGTCAGAGGCTTGGGGGTGGGCACACGTTGTTACCCCTTGAATCCCCTGATTTGTTGTCTTGTTGTAACCTCCCCCAGATATAAGGTGGAGGAGGGAGATTCAAACCCTCTCTCGCTCGCTGGCCTCTCTGAGGTTTGGACCGGCTGTGGACTTCCCGCAGCCCGGCCTGAATAAACATCTTTTAACCTGCTAAGCTGAGAGCCAGCCTTTTCTTACTGCCACTGCTGTCACGACACTGTTCGGTCCAGCTGCTGCTGAGAAGCTGACCAGCAGGTAAAGATAACCTGCGTGCCCATCCGAACCGGGAACTTCTTGTAGCTGTGCTGACCAGAGCTAGCCGGAGGTCAGCGTCCACCTGGTGCGGAGACAGAACAAGCTACAAGACATTGATATTACCTTCTGTTTTGTCTGTTGAAGCATAGTTGATGTATTAAGGTATCACTTTTGTTTAGAAAAGAGTGAAAAGTTTTCCAGATACCATGCACAGCCCTCCTGATTGTGTTCATGGAAAGGAATCCAAACCCTGTACTACACAATTACGCTGCTGAAAGTAATGAAACAGAATGACAGCTTTCTCCGCAAAGCTCTAGGCTCTGAGTGGCTTAAGCTAGGTACAGCCTTAATCTTTTCTATTCCCATGTCTTAATGTAACCATCATGATTTAAGGTCTAAGTAGAAAGAAGCCAGTCAATTACTTGCCCAGTGTGCAATGTACTGCAAATTCTGCCCTTTAGTCAAGAAGGTTTCAGGGCAAATTGCTATTAAAGTGTCACTTGACTGCATGTAGCTACTCTGGGAAGACATTTACATTCTCAATCAAACTTGGAAGAATAAGCCTACATAAGTCACCTAAATATGCTTAGAGTCACCTAGATAGCATACACTGAGTGAGGAGCATAAGAAACATTAATTAAACACATAATATTACCTTCTTCTCTTCAAACTCTTTGGACAGAAATGAATAGCAAAATCATGACATCAATGCTAGCCCACACAAAAGAATACTAAATACCCCCAGTGAACTGATGTAAGGAAGGCTGAGCAGCCCACAGGTATCTGAAAGCTGGACTCAGATATGACTGCTGATTTTGGGGAATACTGGAACAATTTGACCCCAACCAAAGCGGTATTTCTTCAGAATGGACTCTTCATCTATGTTTTAAGAATCAACTTGGGGAAAGACACACAGCACTTGTGTAACAACATGCAAGATTACCGAACCTTAACTAGATGTGAAAAATTGAAGGAAGCAGCACTTTCAGGAGCTCTGGGGAGCAAGTAGCCCACCTCTGCTGCCCTCAGATCTTGTCCTTGATCTCTGATTATACAAAGCCAGATGAAACTTGGCTGGCTTATTGATCTATATGCATAAACCAAAGCAATGCAGAAACTTTTCTGTCTGCCAGGAGGCCTAGCCAGATTGCTCATGGATGATGAAAAGGAACAATTTTTTTCAGTCCAATGGAGCACTCAAGAGAGGTTTTTCTTCACAAATAATTAAAGGATTAACTAACTAGGAACTGTCAGATGCCAGACAGTAAGCAGCCAACACGATGATTTTCTTTATTCATCTTTTAGTGCATCATTCTGTTTGTTGGATGAAATAGAAACTAGTGAATTTTGTACAGGGCTCATAAAAAAAATTAATTGAAATAAAAGCATTGTCTCTCCTTGGGGAAACCAGTGTTATGGCTTTGCAGGACATCTCCTGCTCAGCTCTGAAGCTTTTACAGACAACAGCCCTCATTAATTTAGACAAGTGGTTTTGTTCAACGTTAGCTATGCAGTATGATAAATGGTTCACTGCTGCTTTGCCAGTGGCTCCTAAGGCATGAATCCTCCTTTGTCGGCACATCACAGAAGTGGTTGAATTTAAACATTCCAAAAACTATGCTGAAGAGATTCTCTTGTCAGAGAATTTTATTTTCCTAACGCATAAAGGGTGCTTCCTAAAATTTAGTGCAATGCATTGCTAAAATTGTGGGGTTTTTAAATGTTTTCATTGTATCTTTTCAATTCTTTAGCAATTCTTTAGCAATTGCACAACCAGCCAGTTTTAGCAGCTTCATATGTTATGCTAAGAGCAGATACATAGGAAATGTCCTGTATTTCCCTATACAGGCCATGTCCCTGCAGTCAGATGCATTTCCTTCATTAGCCCCCTTACTCTTTACCCTCTTCTCACACAGCTGGACCCCTAACAAATTAATTACCCCCTTGGTTCTTTGAAGAACCTACAAAGGTGTCATAGAACATAGGAGACCCTCACCTCTGCTTGCTCACAAGGACTAGTATCACATTATCTTTTCTAAAATCCTTGGGAAGAGGGACCAGCAAGGAAGCTGTTCCTGGAAAAAAAGAAAAATTCTCACTCCACGCAGTACTTTCATAAACTTACATCTAGATCAGTGTAATGCACAGCTCTTACTAACTGCTTTCGGAAGTAAGCTACATTTCTGTGTTATGTATTAACTTCTGCTGTGAAGTCTCCTTGGGCACATCTCACTTTTCAGAAGAAAATTCCCCTTGCTCTTCATTGAACAAGCTAAATATGCCCCAACAAGGTGCCGGATTATGTAGGAAGGAATATTTCTGCATTTCATTGAGGTGTATTATCTTCTTGTGACTGCACTGTACCACCGTACAGTGGTACAGTTACTCCTGCTGTAAATCTAATATTGAAGCCCCACAGAACAGGCAACAGCCCCCAAAAGAATAATAATTATTGGTCTGCCAGTACTGTGGCCCTCCAGCGAAGTCCAGGGACTGCTCATATGGGCACACAACATTTCTTCAGTATGTTTTCCAGTGTATTTCACCGTCTTTGATACTTTCAGCCTTGCCTCTCCTTCATCCATGGGAGTCTCTAAGAACTTATGTGTAACCAATCTATTCAGGAATCAGCTTTTAGACAGAAGATGTCTTGGACAGTTTTAGTTGACTGAATTTGAGAAATTAATTAAAACTTTTTTTCCGTATAAAATTTAAGTGTTAGATACTACACTGGCATGAACAACAAGCATTTTTTACACCAATTGTAAGAAGAAAATAGAGCTCAGATAAAGACATATAACAGCCCTATATTGCCAACAAACCTCCAGGAAGTCCCTCTGGTACCTGAAGCCCTAGAAACATTGGAAAAGTCGTGTTTCAATAAACGACTTAGTATCTATTTTATTTAATCAATGTCATTCGATACATCAAAGTTTTATCATAATACGTGTATGCATCAAGTATTCCAAAGCTGTTACACATACTTACAAATACATAGTTTTAAACAGAAGTATAGATGTTTTTATTTTATCAGTTTACAGGTGGTTATTGTGCTGACATATTCCCATATTTTTCAATGAAATGTCAAAATAGTTTTTACTATAACTATGATGCTATTACTGTATCAGCTGCAACAAGTGTTCAAGCCGATACTCATCAAATGCTCTCCTATTGTAGTCACTGAAGATGGCACTGCATGCTTGAAATCGTGTTTTCCAAGGGAATTATTCAAACTTTTAGGACTGAAACATTTTCCAGTATCATAAGACACTTTGACCAACACAGAGTGGTGTTACTCAGTTCCAGTCAAAAGTAAAGGAAACACTGCTTGGACCAAAGCCCTGTGAGTCCTTGCCTAATTTTGGTGGGAACCAGAAGCTAGTTTTCCTTTGGATGGAAAGGATGATATTAAATGAAGGAGTGACTTTTAAAGAAAATATGGGCACTGATCTAGTACCAATACCCAATTGTGATGGACAAAAACTCTCTAACAGTTTAAAGTTAGAAAGCGTATGTTTATTATGACTCAGGGCAGCATGTGGGATAGCTCCCAAATACACACCACAATTTACAGGTGATCACAGAATCCTTTTATTTAAAAAATATTGAATACCCAAAACACAAATGCCTATTCATAACCCTGGTACATCCCATTCCCAACTTCGTATGGTAATTAGCTAAAAAGCTATTAAGCATGTGTAGTTTGTTCTTTGAAATGGGTTGGTGGTCCTTTTCATGGGGAGAGTCCCCAAAATGAGGAAGTAAACAAGTCTTCCTCGTTCTGACTTTTCTACCTTATCAATGCAAATGTGATAAACGAACCCTTGGTAGGACTCCTATTTCCTGTCTTTGTGACTGTTCAATGGGTTTCTGGGCAGAGGAGGCCTACAATTGTCTTATATTCCTAAAAGCTGTTCATCAGTTTCTATATTCTTCATTATGAACACAGCTAACCAAATACAAAGTTGACAAGTAATTATTGACAAGTTATTCTAATACGGAAGAGTGATCCCAAACCGAGTTTCTCTTAGTTAATTACTGACTTTTAATTTCAGCAAAGCCTACCTATCTACTTTAGTTAATTTCAAAAAGCTTATCTCTAACTAAAATCTTAACTCCTCTAAAATCCTTAATTCTCTAAAGTTCATAACTCAGGAAAGACAGACATCCTCCCTCCTTTCAAGTTGTGGCACTCCCTGACATGTTCCTGAAGAGTGTGCTGTGCCACAGGACTGAATGACATGGAGGTTCAGGTGAATTTCTGGTTCTGATTCTGTGATAATGGTGCAGTCAGAGGCTCCTCCTGGCCAGTGCTTTGTGAGGGCAGTTTTGTCTTGTGAAGGCAAGCATGCAGCCCCACCTGGGAAAGTTCCTTCCCTTCTTGATGAATGTGCACACACACACACACTCAAACACACACATGCATACCCATGGTAACACATGTGGGGGTCATGTGTTCACTGCTGTTACACTCCAGCTAAAGACCTGGCTGTCTAGGAGGATTTTGGCTTAACCATCTCTTAAACACCTGTTCTTCTTCTTGTTTACTCTTAGCCTCTGTGTCACAAGAGAAAGGACCCATCCCAACCAACCAGATGCCTTTTCATATAGATTTCAAATTTGCCTGCTTCTAATCTTTTACTCCCAGTGCACACAATCCTATTGTGTACATAATTCAAAGCTTCCTAGCAAAACTGGGACATGTGGATATGAAGAGCTGTGATTAGACTGGTGTCATGGGTTAGTACAGTTTAGTTTTTAGTTATAAAAGAATGTAAAATAATTCTCCAGGTCAGGACCTGGGAATTGCTTTAGAAGAGACAGAGACCTATCAAAGAGTTAGTTAGAATATTGACATCTATTCTGACCACTGAAATTGTTAGCTGCGACTTTGGGAAGGACCATATAAAACCCCTTGATTTCCTGTAGGTGGGGATTTTTTTCTTCTTCCTTTGGCCAGAGAGAGACAGGTAACATCGAGCTTGGCCTGCTGCTCCCCCCTTTTTGGGGAGGGAAGCTGTCCTGAGGCCTGGCCGGATTCCATCAGCTCCCGGGTGAAGGAGGGGGAAGGAGAGGTTGCTGTCTTTGGTGGCCACTTTCTTCAAGTTTCCTTAGAGCAGAGAGGGATCTCTGCTGGGCCCTGATGGGAGCTATGAGCACTGTTTGGGCCGAGGCCACCCCAATTTGCACCAAGGGGTGGGCTGAGAAAGCATTTATGATCTTGCTTGAGTTTTTTCCTAGGCTGCCTGAGTGCTCTAATTTCTAATGTTTTTGCGTGAGTTTTTTCTTATCTTATCTTATGCTCGGCCTTGAACAACTAACACTATGAGCTACAAAGAGTGAAAGACAAAAACTCTGAGCAGATTTAACTCTTTCTTAGCAACATGAAGCTTCCAGAGCTTAGCCCTTCTCTGAGAGAGTAAAGAAGGACAGAGTGAACATAAAGAACAACAGCATGAAGTCAGTAGAGCAAGAGTGAAAAGACTATTGGGACAGAGGGTAGAAGAGTTGGTTGTTCTATTCTTACTTGAGCCATGGAAATAAACTCTATTTAAGTCATTCCTGTAAATCATGGGAAAGATATGCATTTGGGGAGATGATTGTTTTGCGTGTAGATTTGAGCAAAGGTGTTTATGATGAACTAAACTAAGTAATATCCTATAAGATGCTTGAACAGAGAAAGATGAAAAACCCCTGCGCCAGTGAAGAAGTGAGAAGATATCTCTGTACCTTGAGGTGAAGAATCCTTTGCTTTGGAGATATTTATCTTTAAAAAGTGACACCCCAGTATGCAAAAGTCTAAGACCCATGACCCATAAGCAGCTTGGGAACCTGCTCCTGGGAGGGTCACAAAGGCAGGTTTCTCTGGGCGGTTGTTTTTGTGACAGTTTAAAACCCACAAGAGAACTGTTCAAAGTTGTCAGTGGGATCCATGACTCAAAAAGATACTCTTCCCCTAATGGACTGATGAAAGACTATTATCAGATAGTGAAACTGACTGAAAATTACATGTTTTGTCTCTTTATGTTGTTTTGTAAAAAAGTAAACAGTTTGTAAGGAGAGGGAAAAGTTTTTTTGAAGTTTCATTCTATTTTAGTTTTTTTCCAACTTTCTGTTTTTCTATTCTTTTAGTGTAAGTTAATAAACTATTTGTTAATTTTAAGGTTAAGCCTGCTTTGTTTTTTTCTCCTAGTCTCTCTCTCACAAAAAGAGTAAGTACCAAAACCAAAATTTAGTGAATGTGAAATGACTACATTAAGTGGTGTTTCTGCCTGGTTTAAAATTAAACCTATGACAACTGGTAATCTGGAAGTTTGAACAATTTCAAAAGTTCAAAGAAAAAAGTATTGAAAATATCTTTTCTTCCCAAGCTGGATGACACACTGAAGGAATCACTTCTGCTAATAATGATGGCAGTTTTGTGGCTCCATACACAGAAAGGCAGCTTCTATTTGTGAGCATTCACTAATAGCTATGGGGCTAGGTATATAGCAACACTGTATACTTCAGTATTCATGCTTTCTGTTGTCAAATTGGGTTGCAGAAAACAGAAGTGAGAGCATTAAATTAGAAACAAATCCCCTGAGCAGTTGTGGTTTTCACTATTTTTTTTTTTTTAAATCATTTCTACTCTAAAGTCTCTAAGAGAATAGCTTTATATCCAGTAGTCTGCTTCATGAAAAGTAGGAAGCCTTGCATTTCATAAAATTGATATGCAAAGAGAACCTATTGAGAAAAAAATTACAAGGTAACTTATCCTGAATTCTTTCATTCTGCCCCTTAAAGCAGCTTCCAGGCAGCATTTAGAGGACAGTTTTTGAAAATACCAACCCAATACAAGTAACTTCATGTTTACCCATTACCTGACTGGTTTCCTTTGTTATTAGCTATTGACCTTATAATATTTCTCATTAATAACATCAAGTCACTTATTTTCTACGTTAGAATATCTTAAGATTGACTTCAGACACTAAAAGTATATTTTCTACTCAAGTAGATTTTCAGAAAAGCACCGACTGCAAGAGATAATGTATGGGCTGCATGACAACAGCAGTTTTGCTCCTAAATCTGCAATTGGTTTGTTATCATGTTTTGGTTTCCCTGCCTGTCTATTTTCTTTTTATCACTATGTTTTCTTAAATGATTCTCAAGATGGGAAATGCTTATTCTGAGGCTGAGGCATTTGAGTAAGATTTTTCTAATTTTAGAATCATAGCTAGCTGTTCAAACCCCAGCACAGCAATGAAGATTTCAGTCTCTAGTTTTGTAATTAGGATTATGGAATTGCTCATCGAAACAGGAGACAAAGACCTGACCACCATTGTACAGTTAATACCAAGTTTTTCCTGCATCAGATTTTCAAAACCAACAAACAAGGAAACACTCTGTGCATGCACAGTCACTAGCAGCAGAGTTGGTTTTGTTGGGTTTTTAGAAAGTATTTCAACAGAGAACCCAATGACCTAGAAGCATTCCTTCCCACAATAATCCTCTAACAAGTTATTTTACAATAGATTGATCAGCCTAATCCAGGAATTTTCCATTTTCCCATGCCGTCTTTTCAACTCCCCTAGTTGCACTACTCAGGGTATCCAAAATTTTTTTAAAAAATGTCTTCAACTGTATCCTACAACTGCAGCAGCCAGTTCCTGAGAAACTACAAATGCTCAAGGCCAGTTCCAAGAGAAAAATTATATGGTGGAATTTTATGAGCTCAAGAGCTAAAATAGAGGATCTGCACCCTCTCTAGGCAGCAAGGATTCTCTGTTGGTGGTCTTAAAGTGCTCCTGTCACTGTGATTCTTAACAAGTGATTACCCAAAACTAGAATACCTCGTTTTGCCCAGACCCTACAGACCAGTTCATGTTCATAAGAGAAAAAGTATTCCCAGCAAGCCAGAATAACCCTCAGGACAAACAGAGTGAAGAGTTGCTAGTGCATTTTCCATGTAACTTGCAATTCTGATCTTTTAACACTTAGCTCAGGAACATGGCAAATAAATCCATGGGATGTGTCATTTGTAGTGCTCCTGGCAAAAGAAATGCAAACTATTCCTCAAAGAGGTCATTTCCTTCCCCTCCAGTTCAGACATTTTTCAGTCTCCCAACTACTAAATGCAAAATTAAATTAGTTATTGTATACACATTTGATTTAAAAACTGCCTTCCTGGATGTGTTAAAATCCATTAGACACTGTATTGTCGACCCGCCTTAGGGGATTGTGAATCAATTTATCTCCTCTCCGGCACTGAAGGAGGCAGGGTAGTGAAGACAAATGTGAGTGACATCTTGTTTTCCTTTGCCCCCACTAAGCCAATCAGCATGTACCAGTCTTGGCAGAAAAGGGACAGCTCTGAAGGACCAGTGCAGATCAGGAAAAGGCAGGTTACAGAGGGACATTCATTAGCTGCTAACCAGGTAGAAACCCAGCTTTGCTCACTGCCTCCAAGACATAACCTGGCACACAACAAATCTGCGGAGTTGTGTTGTTGTGCATTGTTTGGTTTTATATTGTAATTCATTTTTATATTGGGTTTTGTAATGGTTTCTTCTGTATCTCCCTGTTCCCCTGGAAAATGTATCATCCCGAAGTTTGTCTCTGCTCCTTTTCCCTGCCCATTCTCCCACACTGGAATGTAATCCAACTCTGTTCCACTCCCACCTCCCTGATTGGGTAGTGGCTTGTCCCTGCCTCTAGCCCATTCCCCTGGATAAAAGCCAGGAAACCATGTGGAAAAGCCCCTTGGCATTGGGACGTGGACAGAGACTGAGCCTCCTGACCCTGCAGGGGCAGGACCACAGGAGAAAGACTGAATAAAGCCCTGATTTCCCCTGGATCAAGTGCAGACTCCTTCCTTTTGCCATTGATGGGGGCCTGCTCTCTCTAAAGGAAAAGGTTCACAACCTCTCCAGGATCTATAGGGCCCTGAGGAAAAATCCTTCCAGCTGTGGTTTGTCTCTCAAGCTAGCTGAGGCAAAAATGGGGCTGGGGCTCCAAGAGAGAGAGACATCACAGAGTTGCAGCCCCAGAGACAGCAGGATGACCCTCCAGCTCCGCCAATATGCTATCATGACCTGAATGACCGAGTGAGAAAAACATGCAGAGATGCATGTTTTTCATGGATGGGCAGCTCCAACAAGAAAAGTGATGCTTGAGCTATAGTTGTTATGCCAAATAGTAACCCATGTGGAGGCATGCTTTGGCCTTCAGCTCACACAGCATCCAGTTTTTGAGGAAAAGCAGGAGTAAGGCTATCTATAGGTGGCTCTGGCAGGCAGACTGGTCCTCACAGGAGCATAACCAAGACCTCAAATCAGTAACTGAGCCACTTAAACATTAACTCAAGTATAGCTTACAAACAAGAGTATGGCTAAGCACGTAAGTTGAGTAAAGTGGAGGACACTAGCTCAGAAAAGTGAGCTGGTTTTCCCCCAGCCCTGACAGACTTGTGACTTCCCCAGGCTGTTGGCATTAAGTGAAATATGGCCAGCTGGCCAAGGGAGGGGATTGTCCCACTCTGCTCTGCACTGGGGTGGCCTCACCTCGAGTGCTGGGGGCAGTTTTGGATTATACAGTAAGAAGGATATTAAGCATCCAAAGCAGGGCAACAAAGGTGGTGAAGGCCCAAAAGGGGAAGTTGTATGAGGAGAGCTGAGGTCACTTGCTCTCTTCAGCCTGGAGAAGAGGAGACTGAGAGGAGACCTCATTGCAATCTACACCTTCCTTTCGTGGGGAAGAAGAGGGGCAGGCATTGATGTCTTCTCTATGACAGAACCCATGGGAATGGTCTGAAGTTGTGTCTGGGAAGATTTAGGTTAGGTATTAGAGAGAGGTGCTTCCCCCAGAGGGTGGATGGGCACTAGAACAGGCTCCCCAGGGACGTGATGACAGCACCAGCCTGACAGAGTTCAAGTACCATTTGAACAATGTTCTCAAGCATGTGGTGGGACTCTAGGAGATGATCCTGTGTAGAGCCAGGAGTTGGATTCAATGTTCCTTAAGGGGGCCTTCTAACTCAGCATATTCTGTGATTTTGTGAGTCTGTAGGTCTGTGATCCTGATTCTTTTGTTCTCTCCCCCTGGTAGAGCCATTAATTTGTATTTGTAAGCCAGAAAAGTCCTTTTTCCACTGCAGAGTGGAATACTCTTCCTGTTAGTGGGCTAGTACTGCACAATTCTGCATTTTTTTGAGTCTACTCCTTGCTCCTGTTTGTGAGTTTGTAGCAGAAATGTTAGCATCCCAAAGTTTAAAAGTGGTTCGGGGTCTGTTATTGCCTCAAACCAATGCATAAGCAAATTTGTCCTCCATACCCTAATCAGAAATGTAACTCACCTTTTCAACACAAACAGGACAGCATTTATGATTTTAGTCAGGCATGAGGAAACTACAGCCTTCCGATGCATAGGTGTAATGGAAGCCCCACTGTGCACACATACCAAACTGAGCCTGAGGTACGGGAAGACTGCTGTTTCTGGCAAGTGATGCTAATGCAGGCATA
The DNA here is from genome assembly GCA_025960845.1 of Tachycineta bicolor. Classification (NCBI taxonomy): domain Eukaryota; kingdom Metazoa; phylum Chordata; class Aves; order Passeriformes; family Hirundinidae; genus Tachycineta; species Tachycineta bicolor. The sequence continues at coordinate 2,912,690 of JANEHK010000064.1, forward strand.
GAAAATAGCAACTTCTCTAATCCTCATACTTTTTTCCTAGAAAGTTTATGGTTGTGCAGGTCTTTCAATGGAATAAAAATGCTTTTATTTGAGTTATTTTGTACAGCTTATCTTTAACTATGTATTTGTGGTCTGCCTTGCAGCTCTTCAGGTTGCCTTGCAAGTGCTAGGACTAGTAGAGACTGGCTCTACTAGCTTAGTAGTAGAGACTAGTGGCATAGTGACTATGCTGAGTACAGAGTAGAGAAAACTGGTCATAAATGCATATAAGTAGAACTGACAGAGAAACAGGAATTTACAGAGTCAACAGAGATACTGAGTCAAATCTCAGCCCTTATATCCAGACAGGACTGAGCCTATTTCTTTGTATGTCAATGTATGTTTTCAAGTGAAATTCAGATAATTAAGACTTCCGTTTTCCACTCCTGGCTATTCTGATAAAGACCACCACCCTACTTCTTATGCTCAGTTCCCTGGCTGTATAAAAATAGGGTTATTAAACTTTTAAACTTAGCTTGATAACTGATTAACATGGGGATGTGCTTTTTTTAGCATACTAATAGCAAGTTCATGACAGTTTTTTTCTTTCTTAATAGTTGTTAGCTGCAGCAGTTTTGGTTTAGTCTTTTTAATTGCTCAAACATACCCTAAACAAACAGAGTTACTTGACTGACACACAGGATTTCCCCACAGTTCCTTCCCTGGATTTTCACACTAATCCTTACAACTTCTTATTCTTTTTTCCAGCATGTGCCATCTCCTAGCTGTCCTGCTTGGTGAGTTCTATTTTGTAGGACCTCCAAAACTCTTCATCAAGGCCTGATTTTTTCCCACAATCGTGGGACTTTTACAGGTGTCTTTCTACCATTTTCAGGTGTCCTCAAGAATTAAATCACTGCTGTAATTAGAAAAACTGAGCAGTGTAAGTTGTCCTTTGCTTCTGACTACACTGTCAATGTTTATGTGGGGACCTATCATACTCTGACATATCCACACAGATACCAGCCAAGGAGCCAAGCAGTTCTAGTTCAGTGAAGATATCAAAGAACACAACTCCAGCCGATGCCAATATTTTTAAGACAATGACTGAGTGAATTGAACTATGTCTAGTGTTACAGTGGTGTTTTGAAATTAGAAACAGTTTGCAAAAGGAATCAGGAGTTCTCCCCCATACATGTCTCTCATGCTCTGGTATGTACTTTAGGCACCAATGCAGCTATTCCAGGAAAGCTGTGAATATAAAGTAGTGGCAATCAGGCAATCACCCTAAAAGTGCAGTCTCTGACATAGAGTTGTTACACCAAAAGCAAGAGGCCGGTGCATATAAAGAAATTTCATAATTCTCAGTCTAGGATTTAAAGTCTTCCCAAACATAGAGGTCATGCCAGGGTCAGGCTCATTTCATCCCCAGAGTTTGTAGAAACACACCATGGAAAGTGGCTGTTTTCTCTAGTTCCTTTGCACGGAAGAAGCTAAATTTCTACCAGTGCCTCTAGAAGACTTTTTTTTTGTGTGTGTTTCTTATTAACTTTTAGATGAACAATTTACCCCAGCTGTATAGAGCACCATTAGTTCCTGAGACAGAGCAGCCAAGAAGATTGCTGTTTCATATGTTTCCCTTTTCTTCAACAGAATTGAGAAGCTTTTTGAAGGGACTTGGTGAGATCTGAATTAAGTAGCCATCTCGGAGGAACAGGGTTAGTACTAGACAGTAAACCAGTGAGGTAGACAGTCATATTTCACTGGAAACAGTCAGCTCAGACTAAGTTCAAACTCCACTGATGTAAACTACCTTCACGTAGAAGCAGTGTGAATTCACACCCACACACAGAGGATTTCTTAGCAGTAGGTGCCTGTAAGATTACCTGGTGCCTTCCTACAGACCTTTTTGCAGACCATAGATTGTAGACAGCATCTGCTCAGGACTATGTATTACATACAGCTCAAAACTGCCTTTTTTCCACTAGTTAATGTCACTGGTTTACTTAAATGTTTGTCACTAAATGAGTGCACTATGCATCTGTTTTAGACCTCTGCATGTCAGCAGAAAATGAATGCTCAAAGGCACTGACACCTCTGCTTGAAACACTGTTCAAGTGATTTGCTGTGATTACTGCAAAACAGGTAATTGGCAATCATAGGACACATAGCTCAGCACCTCCATACTCAAATTATTGCTAGAATAAGATTGTGTTTGTCTTCTTCATTCATCATTAATAGCAGTAATATTCCTGGTGCCTTAGACACAGAAGCACAGAAAAAGTCTGTCAAAAAGCATTAGGTAACTCCCTCATTACATCTTACTTCTTGCCAGCACGTCTGCACCTATGATGTGATGGGCATCGTAGGAAACCATCCTACTATTAAATAAATACAGTTCATATTCAGCTTTGCAGCCCTGAAGCCTCTCTCGCCTTGTGCACTGTGTAAGTGACAGTCATATCTTCTGGTCATAAGCGTGAAGGGCTTTGGGAATGGAGAAATCCTGCTCTGTGTCATACAGCTCACCTTTCTATTCTTGAAAAAAGGCAGTCAGCTGCACTGACCTTGCAGGAGGAAGGAGGCAGCTCTGAGAGGTCTCAAGAACATTTCCATGGTGCAAGTAGGCTAGGAAAGGAGAAGAGACTGAGTAGTAATGGAGGAGCAATGGAATTCCAGAGAAAGGTCTTGTCTACGCTGCACAGTAAACAGACACAGACATAGGGAAAGCTGAAGGTAAGGAAAATTATGCCTTTCTTAGATAGATAGATCCATCTATCAAAACAATGCACATTGCCAGCCTGGGCATGACACAGGACCTGGCAGAATGGAGTTGCAGAATTCTGTGAACAAAGAGCACTGCTTCTTAAATTTATTTCCAAATTACTAAAATACACACTTTCCAGAAAATGACAACAATCACTCTGAGTCATTTTTGGGTTATCTCAGTATGGTGAGAAACTGGTTTAGAGAGTCCATGTATACAAGGGTTTTGCTCTGATTCAGCTAAGTCAGTTTATGGTTCAGCTGGTCCAGTTTCATCATGTGAACAAAGATTTGGTAGTTAGATGCAGGGAACTGTACTAACCTCACTGAAAATATTTCTGTGTTAATAGCCTTTCCAAGCCAAGGTATCTACTGATCTCTGAAAGACACATCTCAATTACTGGCTTAGAAGTAGTTTTGGGGAAAGGACTGACATTTTTATGCTATCCTGGGTCAAGAGTTGATGAGCTTCTGCTCAGGGAGCAGGAAAAGTAGGTAGCTCTAATCCAACATGATAGAATTACCAAGGAAAGAATATCACAGAATCACAGAATTTTTAGATTGGAAGAGGCCTTCAAGATCATCGAGTCCAACTCATCCCTACTATCTCAACTAGACCATGACACCAAGTGCCACATCCAGCCTTTTTTAAACACTTCTAGGGATGTTGACTCCACCACCTCCCCAGGCAAGGCATTCCAGTACTTTATCACTCTTTTAGTGAAAAACTTTTCCCTAATATCCAGCCTATATTTCCCTTGTCACAGCTTGAGACTGTGTCCTCTTGTTCTGTCTGTTGTCGCCTGAAGAAAGAGAGCAACTCCCAGCTGACCACAGCCACCCTTCAGGAAGTTGTAGAGAGTGATAAGGTCACCTCTGAGTCTCCTTTTCTCCAGGCTAAACAATCCCAGCTCCCTCAGTCATTCTTTATACGGCTTGTGCTCCAAGCCCCTCACCAGCCTCATTGCCCTGCTCTGGACACACTCAAGCATCTCAAGGTCCTACCTAAACTGAGGGGCACAGAACTGGACACAGCACTCGAGGTGTGGCCTCACCAGTGCTGAGTACAGGGGAAGAATGACCTCCCTGCTCCTGCTGGCCACACCGTTCCTGATCCAGGCCAGGATGCCATTGGCCCTCTTGGCCACCTGGGCACACTGCTGGCTCATGTTCAGCTGCTGTCACCAGTGCCCCCAGGCCCCTTTCCTCCTGGGCACTGTCCAGTCACACTTTCCCCAGCCTATAATATTGCAGGGGGTTATTGTGGCCGAAGTGCAGGACTCGGCATTTGGACTTATTAAACTTCATCTTGTTAGACTCTGCCCATCTGTCCAACCATTCCAGGTCTTTCTGTAAAGCCCTTCGTCCTTCCAACAGGTCAACACACGCTCCTAGCTTAGAGTCATCTGCAAATTTACTAATGAAAGACTCCATGCCTTCATCCATGTCATCAATAAAAATATTGAACAGAACTGGCCCCAGCACAGACCCCTGAGGGACGCCACTGGTGCCTGGCCCCAGCTGGATGCAGCACCGTTCACCACCACTCCCTGGGCCCGGCCATCCAGCCAGTTCCTAACCCAGCAAAGAGAGCTCCTGTCCGAGCCACGGGCTGCCAGCTTATCCTGGAGTGTGCTGTGGGAGACAGCATCAAAAGCCTTGCTGAAGTCCAAATAGACAACATCCACAGCCCTTCCTGCATCCACCAGGCAGGTCACCAGGTCATAAAAGGAGATCAGGTTGGTCACACATGACCTACACCTCCTAAACCCATGCTGGCTGGGTCTGATACCCTGGCCATCCTAGAAATCCTGTGTGATGGCACTCAGTATAAACTGTTCCATTATTTTGCCAGGTACTGAGGTCAGACTGACTTGTCTATAATTATCAGGATCCTCCTTTGCACCCTTTTTGTGAATGGGTGTCACATTGGCCAGCTTCCAGTCCTCTGGAACCTCGCCAGTGAGCCAAGACTGATGGTAGATGATGGAGAGTGGCTTCGCAAGCTCATCTGCCAGCTCCCTCATCACCCTGGGATGGATCCCATCTGGGCCCATAGATTTATGGATATCCAGGCATTTCAGTAGTTCTCTGACTGCCACCTCTTGGATAATGAGGGGACCATTCTGCTCCCTGACACCATCTACCAACCCAGGAGGGCAGTTGTCTTGAAGGCAAGTCGTCTCCTCACTAAAAACTGAGGCAAAGTAGTCATTAGGCACTTCTGCCTTCTCCTCATCTGCAGATATTAAGTTCCCTCCCTTGTCCAGTAAAGAACAAAGGTTGGTCTTACCCTTCCTTTTAGCATTAATATATTTGTAAAAACATTTCTTATTATCCTTTACGGAAGTTGGCATTCTAAGTTCGAACTAAGCTTTGGCCTGCCTAATTTTTTTCCTACATTTCCTTAAATACTTCCTTAGAGACCTGACCCCCCTTCCAAAGCTGATATATCCTCTTTTTATTCCTAAGTTCTTCCAAAACCTCCTTGCTCATCCAGGCTGAATGTTTACCCTGTTGACTTATCTTTCGGCACACAGGGACCGTCTGTTCTTGTGCCCTCAGGAACTCTGTTTTGAGGCATGCCCAACTTTCCTAACTCTTTTGTTTTTAAGGGCTGCTTCCCAAGGGATTGTGGTGGTGCAGAACTGTTTTATTTGGTTTTTGTAAGAAGTTTATGTTATGGTTCATTTCACTGTATCCCCAATTCTGTATCCCTTTTGTGTTGTCTGTATATTAGGGTGTTTTGTGTCAATCATCCCACCCCTCACATGACATGTAACATCCCCTCTGTCCCCTCTCACTCTGGGGCAGCCTGCCTACCCCTCCCAGATTGCAAAACCTCAGCGAGAGAGCTTCGGGTGATAGGTAGCCCGGGGGGAATTCTTTTCCTCTGGAGGTGGTTGGTCCAAGGCTTGGGGGTGGGCACACCTTGTTACCCCCTGGATCCCCTGATTTGCTGTCTTGTTGTATCCTCCCTGGAACCCCTCCCCCACTTACAGGGGGTAGGAGGGAGGAAAAAACTCTCTCAGCTGCTCAGCTCTCAGCTCAGAGCGCAGAGCTCTCAGCTCCTCAACTCTTGAGCTAATAAACATCTTTTAACCTGCTAAGCCGAGAGCCAGCCTTTTCTCTTCTGCTGCTGTTGACTGTCACAACACTATTGGGTCCAGCTGCTAAGCCGAGAAGCTGAAACGAACTGGAAACATTCTGTGTCTGTGTTGACCTGAGCTAGTTGGAGGTCAGCTCCCGCCCGGAGCAGGAACAGAACCAGACACAAGGGATGTTCTGAATAAGTCTCCTAAACAGGCCAAAGTCTGCGCTCTGGAAGTCCAGTGCAAGAGTTTTACTGGTGCTCCCCCTGACTTCAATAGAGTTGAAAACTCTATTACTTCAAGCTCACTTTGCCCCAAGCGACCTCCAACCACCACATCTCCCACCAGTTACAGTAGTTCCCTTTATTTAGCATTGATTTTACTCAAGATGTAAATTTCCTAATTATATAGTAATTAAAGAATAAATATAATCTGTGATTAAAGATGATGATAATGCTAGAGTTTAAAAGACATGGCCTTTTTGATACACCTTCTAAAATGTTCTCAGGCTTGGGCTCAGGAGTTGCCCATTTCTACTGTGATAGATACAAACCTTGACAATATTTTGATTAAGGTATTAGTGTGAGAAAGTAGGTACGAAATATTAATACTGCTCTGGTACCATCAGGAGGTCTACCAGATATTCAACAGTGAAGGAAACAAGTTAATAGCAGTCAGGCTTTTAGATTCTGGATAAAGTAACACAAGAAGTTGCACAGGAAAATGCAAAAAGACAGTATGTCTTTAGCACACTCATACCAGAGTCGCACTGTGCATCCATCCATCTGTGAGAAACTCCATCACTGTGCTTCAGTACACTATTTTTGGTATTTAAAAGCTAACTTCACATCAGATGCCACAGCTGAGTAAAAGCCTCCTTCCCACATGCTGTTTCAGGCTGCAAATTTGGACCAAAGATTTTTGTGCAAGTTTGTACCCAGGAATAAAGGGCCTGACAGACTAAACTCATTCTTGCCAAGCAAACTGGATCATAGTTCATGCTGGGGCTTGCAAGAGGAGTGAATTTTATAGGGTTCAGTCATGCAAAATACTGAATTTCTTCAAGGAGGTCTTATCTTCCTGAGCTCCATTAACTAACCTTGGTTCTTAGGCAGAGCTTTTTCACCCTCTTGGTAAGAAAGGCATTTCCAAGGCTTAAAGTTGTCCTCAGTCCTTCAGGATCTTTATGCACAAGATTCTGTCCATCTCTGTAAATACTACCCTAAGGAAAGAGCTCCACATGAAAGTTAGCTGAACAGAACTAACGAGGGAGGGAGGGAAGGAGGGAGGGAGGGACTTGTCAGAAATAGGTCCATTATATATTTAAGCATATGAATCAGTAGGAACACTTGGCAGTGGCACAGTGGCATTACATGTACCACTTGCTCACTGTAGTGATTTCACAGCCTAGAAATTAATGGGGAAATCAGAAGAATTGCTTGCCTCTACCTTTTTCTGCTTTTTTTTTTTTTACTATTGTCTCTGTGAGGTTAACCCCGTGCTGCACTCTGCTCTATCACAGGAAGTAACAGAACAAACCCGCACACAGTTGACAGCATCAGATTGTTCCCATTCACAGCAGCGTCAGATGGAGAAGTCCTTATTGCAGAATGGGGTGGGTCCTGGTAAAGACCATCAGAACACTCACACTGCTTCTGGATATTTGTGTCACTGACATCACCAGAAAGAAATAGTTAGTGCAGGCCACATGATATAATGTTGTAGCCACATTGCCTTAAGGTTATGTGAGTTCCCAAAAATATGTAGTGAGGATTTGTGTCTATCTTCTCAAGTATTAGTTAATTTAACATCATATTCCTCTGCCCACAAAACCAGAGCTCTAAAATACTGCAGTGGTCTCCATGGAAATAGACAGTATCAGCCCTGTCTACTGGTGGTAATATTTTTAGTAATGAAGGAATTAACATTTTATTTTTGTACAGGCACTTTAGTATAAAGCCATCTTATCTTTCAATTCCTGACAGTCTTTTGCACATGGAAATAGGTATATTGGCTGTCCACAATCTCTTGGCTCCCTGCTCCCTACACTTCTTTCCCCAAAAGAAAGAATTCTTTTGAGGTTTTCCTGTTTGGTTGGTTGGTTTGCTTTGCTTTAGGTTTTTTTGGGTTTTTTTTAATGTAAGGGCTGGCAGTCACAGCAAGGTCTTCCTGCTGAGAATTTTAAAAAGAGGGGGTTTTTTCTGTATTCTATCACTGACACAGGCCAGGATGCCTTCTTGGCCACCTGGGCTCACTGCTGGCTCATGTTCAGCCAGTGCCAACCATCACTCCCATGTCCTTTTTCCCCAGCTAGCATTCAGACACTCTTTCTGCCAGCCTGTAGCACTGCATGGGGTTGTTGTGACCAGAGGGTAGGACCTGGCATCTAATCGTGTTGAACCTCTTAATGTTTGCCTTGGCACATCAGTCCGGCCTGTCCAGATTCCTCTGCAGAGCTTTCCTGTCCTCCAGCAGATCAGCACTGACACCCAACTAAGCATCATCTGCCAATTTACAGAGGGAAGTTGTGTCAAAACAAATCATTTATTTATTGCAGCCAATTAAGGTTTTATTCTGTCCTTGACAGCAGAACCAAGTGGCAGGAGCACAGAAACTATTGAGTTTCCTTTTAAATCCTTTTTTTTTTCCTGTATTTGGTTTGGTTTTTGTTTTGTTCTTTCAAACAGCTGAGATATCTGCAATGGGAAAAAAAAACAAACAGGATTTTTTTTTTTTTTTTTGACCCTCTGTGTTATAGTCTGTCTTCCAGGAAAAAGATAATGGGAGATCTGAATCTGACAGCCCTTGAGAGACCAAGTGACAGGAAAGGGTATTTCATCAAGCATTAATTTATATTTTCTTCTGGGGCAACAACACAAAATCTGTGCTAAGGAGTAAAATTAGTCTGCTCAGTTTTCATTACAGAAATTCCAGATTCTGCTTTCCACCATCCACTATAAGGCCTTCCATTTCTCTCCAAGATCTTCCTTGCTGTCTTCAGTGCCATCACTTCTGGCTTAAGAAAGAATCCAGTAAAATTGTGGGAGGTGAGGGTGCAAAATAGAGAAATCTGCTGAAGTGTTTTGTTTCTGGGCTTGAATTCTCTCTGTTTTTTGCATTTGGGAATATGACAGTCTCAGAACTGCAGAGATGCTGCAATTTCCTCAAAAGAAAGATGTATTTCAGATTAAACTTCCCGGTATAACATTGTGTTTTCCACCAAGTTGAAGAGGAAAAGTTAATCAATTGTCCTTTCTTTAGGTACAAAGGTGTATGAACTAAGGCAAGTGTGTCTGAAACCCTGGTCCTTTAGTTGCCTTGTTCAGAAGCACCTACACTGAAAGCAGTGAAAACTGGCAGCTATTGTACCAAGAGCAAAGTGGGGGTACCTTTTGATAACAGCATGAAGGGAGAGGCCAATGTCATATCAAGCAGGAGACAGCTTTTCTCCCACTGTATCTCAGCTTCTGGCTTCAGACCTCTTTAACCACAGAAAGTACCTTCTTTCCTTACAATCCATGAACTTTTCATCCCTGAATAAGTCCAGCTGTTTTAAAGATTAGGTTTTAAAAAGGTTCAAAGAGCCCTGTGTCAGTTATTATAACTCAATCAAACTACATTTCCTTATGGGCAGAACCAATCAGGCCCTGATTGCCTTGGACATCATGCACAATTCTGAGCAGTTGCAGAGCCCTATGACTCAATTTACATAAGAACCTTCCTTTGAAACCAACACTAAAATCTTGTTCTGTCCTCCTTGAGCCCAGCTGTGCACTGAGATCTGCAAGCATCTTAGTGGCTTTGACACCCCAATTGCTATGTGCTATCTGCTTTTGGCAATTAGTGGTGCATCAGCTGCAGTTAGAGTGACATTTTTCTGGTACCCATAGAGATGGCTGTTTTCCAATCTCTTGTTGAAGACTGGATCCAGGTCTATAACCACAACAGCTCAGAAAGAGAGATAGGATGTTTGCTCTCAGACAACTGAAGATTTAGCTTAATTATTCTGAGCTCACCAGAAGTCCACTGTAATCACCATCAAGAGACAAGGAGTCAAACTGACACTGAAGGCTTGGCAGAGCAAGCTTAGGCAGAGCTGAGGAAGAGCCTATTTCTGAATTGCGACAGCTCACAGCATCATCTCCTTTTTTTGGCAGATTCCAAAAGTGAATGCTCATAAGACAAAAAGTACTACCAGGCCTACTTCTCAAGTAATATTGAATCAAAATATACAAAATCAAAAATGCAATTTGGCATATTTGGCTGTCTGATATGGAGAGAGATGTCACACACTTGGGAACACCAAGTCCTAAATGTCTCAGAGAAAACAAGTGAGCTGGACAAAAGGCAGATTTGACACAGAATTTTTGCCAGCTGTTTTAGTAGATCACGACTCCTAATAGTATATTTATCTCACTATTGTCATTTCCTGAAATCTAGACATCACACAAAGGGAAAAAGCACTAGTTGCAGTCTCCATTTTGTTGGAGTACAGGATGAGTACTCTTTTACCCTGCAAAACTGAAAGGCTTGTCTGTGGCCACAAATAAGGAGATAAGCTTTATATTCATAACAATAAATTCAAAATCCTTTATCCCCTGATGTGTCCTTACTGTTTTGGAAACAGATCTAGTTTTTCATTGGAGTCTCAGGAATTTTAAATTGCATTGCTGTCAGAGGAGCCAAGCATCTGTCTTTCTCAAAAAAGAAAAAGAATCAAAGAAAATTGTCTTAGCTTTGTCACAGATACACTAAGTGGACACAGTTCTTCAGACGCCTTCTCTGAAAAGCAGCAATATGAAGTAGGGAAGTAGCTGCCTTGAATAGTTCTCAAATAGCAGGATGAAATGTCTTGTGAGAAATCAAAGACATCAAAAGAACGGCATTTGAACGGCATAGACAATGAGGCTTAGGCTCAACAAATCTGCCTGGGACCAGGAAAATTAGGTTCTGCTTTCTCCCCCATAACCCACCTAAGCAATAGAAGGTGTCTTCTTCCCTGTCTCAGGTTCCAGTTCCATTGATGTTGACTTTAATAAATGTTCAGTCTTCCAGGTGGAGAATCATGTTGTTTTCCTAGAGCAATCTCTTGAAGAGGCATTTTTAGAAGAGCCTGAAGTGCTCCAATCCTGTTTTTTCTGAAGTCAGCCAGAATTTCACTGGTTAGCAGTCAGGCAAACCAGAGTTTGATTGCAGCTCTCAGAGGGTGCAGTTAGGCCAGCGCTGTGAGGCTTTAAAATGCAACCCATGGTATCATAAGAGAAGACAAAAGCAAGAGGGGAGGAGGGAAGTAACACACAACTTACAATCCAGTCATATGTCTGTTCTCCTACATGGAGCTCATAACATGCGCAAGAAGCAAAACAATTAGCTTAATTTATTATAGATATGTCACTAGGAAGATTAGGGTAGTGCGACAAATGTAATAGTGGACCCTCATCACTTCCTCTCTTTCCTTTCCTGTTCTGGGACACTGCCATACCTAAGAACTCTTGTTACAGGAGTTATCTTCAAACTGCAGTGTCTGACTGGTGTACAGCCTCTGGAAGACAGTGAGAGACACATCTGCCAGCACTGGAAAATAGGAAAGGGAAAAATAAGATGTTTTGCTGCTTAAATAATATCTCCTCCATTATTTTTCCTTCTCCTCAGCGTTACAATCTGAGTACTGAAATCAGCAGTCATCTCTTCATTGCCCCCACCCAGACAAAAGGAATCTGCTCTGGATAAGCTTTGGATCTATGAGTCGGAGCCATGCCATGACAGTTGTGGATCTCTGCTGAGATATCTCCACTGCAGTTCCATGTATGAGCCTGATGCTTCAGTAAAGATATCTCTGTTTCCAGTCCTGAGCATCACAGCGTCCATATCCAGAGTTTAGATTTAAACTGAACAAAAGCAAGAGTGGAAGGAGGAGGGGAAATACGTATAAAAACCTGCTATTAACCCTACTGGTAGAAGTTTAGTCTCAGTCCTGCTGGCATTTAAACTTGTGCCTGCTTCTTTCATAGTTTCAGCTTTGAAAATCTTCAAGTCCACTGGAGATAGAAATCAGTTCAAGTGCTACACCTTGGCGATCATGAATGACCAGAGAGGCCTTAGAGAAGGGCAAAGAACACAAAATACGGTCTATCAGAGCTATATATATAATTTTCTAAAGCTTAGTTAAGACCTAGTCACTCAGAAGGGTCTGATGCATCAGCATAGCTGAAGGGTAATGCATGTGAAAATATGATTACCTTCACTTATTACTCCTCTCAGGAAGCATGGGTGTATTCCAGGCAGGTATGGAAAACAAATCTCTTTTTAAACAAAGTTGTTTAAACAAGCTGTAGTATAGTTTCTCTGCACCAGACTTGCACTTTAGTATAGTTCAACCCTCTAGATGCCTGTACATGGATGCTAAGCATGAAACATAGGCTTCCTTGTAAAAAGCCATATTGCCTACTGCAGCAGACAGCAAAAATTTCAGACCAAGGAAAAAATATGACTCCATGTTTTATTTATTTTGATGGATAATTTTGTGTGTGTGTACTGTATTAGTTGATTTGAAGAAAACCATAACTGAAACAGCACAAAATCCCCCTATTTCAAGAGCTCAATAGAATACTTCAGGACTTGATGGGCTATTTAGTTTCCACGCACTTTCATAATCTCTTCGTTTTCCCCCTTCTCCAACACATAGAACCACTGTGCACAAAGGGAGGTATGAAGAGAGAGGTACTTGGCAAACTGCTCAAAATTTTATTCAAGTGCCCCCTCCTGTGGATATAGAGCTACATGCAACCAAATAGCAGTTTTGGAGCCAATTTAGAATTTTACTTGAGGGTAACAACGAAGAAGATGAAACAAGTATTTTGGTGAAGGAAGCTGAACTTGGTCTTGTGAATGGGTCAGATTAGGCTAGCTTACACCATAGCTTTGGTTTTGAAAATACCTTTTGTTTTAAGAATAAGTATTGGCTCTTGAATCTACTCCATATAGCACTTCCTTTGAAAATTTACAGGGGTTTACAGAAATGGTTATGTAAACTCAGTTCAATTCTTGACAGTAATGTCAATGATAAGAGGAAAAGCGACAGTCAATGATTACCTCCAGACCTGATCAAATGAGCAAAAGTGCAGAAGAAAAGCATTATATGGAGGAATAATAACCAAAAATGACTACTATTGATTGCTATCTATTGCAGAGTTATCTAGAAACAGAAGTCGTGTCAAAACACTATATAGCTGAGTCAGGGGAGACTTAATAGAAATGTATTTAGTATTCTTCCAACCCATCCATAGTAACTAATCAGTAAGAGATACTGATGGTATTTTCTAAACCTGATCTTGGTCTCAAAAACCACTAGTTTACCCATTTCCCCAAAGAATCTGCTACCATTTCCCCCATTCAGGATCTGCTCTTCACAAGCCAAAAATAGTTAATAGACTGTTCCTGTAAACAGCACAGAGGTGACAAAGTCAGGCCATGTGGCTGCCTGCTTTCTCTCACTCTCCCAGGAAGAGACCTCAGTCAGATACCAGCTTTGGGCAGAGCAGGAAAATGCCTGTGTTTGTGAAAGTTGTTATTGAGCCAAGCAAAATTCCACCATGAACCATACTATTTGTGAATCTAATGTGGCCAGATTTCTGCTGTGACCCCCAGTATCTCTGCACCCAGGACCTCACTAAACATAACCAGATTTACAGTGCCTAGTTGTTTACAATCAGAAATAAAGCCCAGATGCACCCAGCCCCTCTGATCTCCCAGGACAAGCTGGAATGCCAGAGTTTTTCTTCTGCCAAATACCTATACTCTTGGTTTGGGAAGACAGGTGCCTGCTAAGGAAGGCAGGGACCTCCCTAGAAACGGAGAATGTAAATCCCCTCCCTCCAGATTATAATTTTGAAATTAAGGGGCTCTCAGACAAAGATATGGGAATAGGAATAGCAGTTCTTTAGAAGGAAAATTAAACTAAAAAAGCAATAGTACAAAAAAACCCACCAAACCACTGACAGTCAGAATACAACCTGACACTCTGTTGGTCAGGTTGTTTGGTAGCAGTCCAATAAGAATCATGGCTGCAGTCCTCCTGGAGTAACAGGTGTGGCTGAAGCAATGATCCTATAAAAGGGAGTAGTTTTCCTCTGGAGGTACAGTGATGGTGTGGGTGGGTCCAGTGTTCCTCTGGGAATCCAGTGGAAAAGCAGCTGCTCTGGTGCTCTGAATCTCAGATTTTTATTCAGGTAAGAATGCTTGGCTCCTCTGCCTGGGTGCAGCATCTCCCAATGGGATGATGTAATTTTATCAGTCATGCAATGAGCCTCAATGGCCCATTAACAGAAGAGGGAGGATGGGTCATGGAAGAGATAAGAACACTTCCCTACCTGCTTTTAACAGCTGGCCTATTAAGAGAAGATCCTCCCTTGAGTTATAAGGGATGGGTCATAGAAAACATGAACACTGTTCCACCTGGTTTTAACAGATGGCAATAGAATACATACTTTTTGTTATAACTTGTGTTGCAACCCAAGACATAACGCAACACTTGTCACAGGAGAGAGGACATCAGGGACTACCCTGGCTGTGTCCTGTGCAGGTGTGCCCAGCAGGTACTCAAGAGATACCAAATGGCTGTGTCACTAACAGTTCTGGGAGCCATAACACCATGACACAGCCAGAAACTTTAGAACCATGACACATGGCAGCAGCTGCAGTGGGGCTTGTGCCCCCCCCCGGGGAAATACATGGCCACACCCTAACACAGCAGCCGCAGGTGGAAAGGAGAGATGTATCTTAAAGTTCATCCAGCCTAAACTCCCCTGCCATGGTCAGGGGACACCTCTCAACACATCAGGTTGCTCAAAACAACATCCAGCCTGGCCTCGAATACTGCCAGGGATGGGGCATCCATAGCTTTTCTGGCAGCCTGTTCTGGTGCCTCACCACCTTGACAGTAAAGAATTTATTCTAATATCTAATTTAAATCTACTCTCTTTCTGTTTCAAGCCATTCCCCCTTTCCTATCACTTCATGCTCTTGTAAAACCTCCCTCTTTATCTTTCTTGTATGCTCCCTTCCAGAAGAGGAAAGCTGCTATAACACCAGCCCAAGGCCTTCTCCAGCTGAACAACCACAGCTCTCTCGGTCTTTCTTCATAGGAAAGTGCACCATCCATCTGATCATCTTTGTGGCCTACTCTGGATTTTCTCAAAAAAGTCCTCATCCTTTTTGTGCAGTGGCCCACAAAGCAGGCCGTGGTACTCCAGGGTGAAGCGTCAGAACAGTGGAGTAGAGGGCAAGAATCACCTGCCTCAACCTGCCACACTTTTACAATACTGAAGGGGGTAATATTAGTGATGGTGATTAGTTCTGCAGCATTTTTGCATGTGCCTCAGGAGCCTGAGCTCTCTTTGCTGTATGACACCTTCGCTGCTTGTGTGACAGTGCACAAAAACAACAGCATACCCCTCACCTAAACACAGCAGTATGGCACTGCCCACATACACTCCCACCCCTTTTATTGCAACTTTTCAGTGCCACCTTTCTGCTATGGTATCCCAGATGCCGTGTGTAAAGGGCTGCTGCTTAGGCAGCTCCAGGGAGGCTTGTCTACTCATTCCCAGTTCAGCTCATTTGGATCAATTGGCTTATTGGTGCAGGTTCTGCCACAGTACAGGAGTGTTTGGGAAAGTTTGGTTCCATCCTGGGTTTTGCTTATGAGTGCTTTAAGCATTTTCGCATCTACACCTCAGAAGTCTGTTTTTAAAAATACCGGTTTGCAAGGTCAGAGCACGAGGTGCTTCAGTGCACATACACCATTAGATATGGAAGCAAGGAGGAACCCAAGAGATGGGAGAACATGTCAGCTCAGCTGCTAAGAATGAAGCACTGACTTTTCCCATTCAGACATCAGTTGCTTCAGTTTACACAGTGCTGTGCAGACAGAACTTAACAAGCAGCTGCAGGTCACAACGCCTAATGTACTACCACCCACAGAAACACACACACCTGCACTCACACCTTGTAGAGCTGCTGCTGACTAGAAGCAGCATGTTTATTACTTAGAGAAATTTAGAGCATGTTTAGTTTACTTGCACAGGTATGAAAACTTTAAAATACACTCGCATAGCCCAGAAATTGTCAATTTAACATTCTTCAGACTTGGGGGGATAGAAACCATAAGGATTCTTTTCCATAGAGACAGCAGATTTCTGACAGTGGAACAGATCTTTCAAATCAAGTATTGAAGAGGATCACACCATAGCTAAGGAACACTTGATTCTTAAAAAGCCTCTCCTTTTGTATGTAGTTGACTTTGTAAAAAGAGAGAGACAGTCATTTGATTCAACAGCTCAGTAAAGCTGAACTGTTCCCCCTCCTGCCCAAAAATCCTAGAGTATACAATCTTTATGTTCATTTACTTGCCAAAGAGCCACCAGAGTTTCCCAGGAATCAAAAGAATGTAAATACAAGCCCTTTGGACAAAATAGAACTGTTCGGCTTGTTAGTGTCTACTGAAAGGACACAGTCAAAAAACAAGTGGAAAAACAGACTAGCTCAAAGAAGAATGATGTTAAGATTGCTCTGGGCATCCAAATCCCCGTGGATGTGTGCTGCTATATATCACATCAAACACAGCTTCACTAGCTACTGGGACGGACTATGTCCAGGTACTTTGAATGTCACACAGAACACAGTGCTCCCAAAGGCATTGGATACACAACACACTTGAGTTCAGACTACTTGCAGAATGCCAAGGTTCTTGCAAAATCGAAAACATTTACCAGAGTAGATATCTATTTGAAATGAGGTTATGGAATCCTCAGAAGAACAGACACTTTAAAAAACTCCATATTCCACCTCCATCTATTTATCTAAAGTAAATCAATACTTTAAGATGTGTTGGCCACATGTGCCTATTAAATGTCTCAGAATTTTGTTTTTACACAAAAGTACCAAGTCTCTTTCAAAAAAATAAATAAATAGCCTTCTCTCTCAAATTTCCTGTCTGTATTAAAGTAATGCCCAGTTTTGATAAGAACAAGCATGAAGCATCTCTAAAGTCATGAACTAAGCGTGCACAGATTAACATTTTCTGAATTCCTTAATGTCTGGTTTTAGATGCAACTAACTGGCAGTGAAAGAGACATTGAGAACTTTCATGTAGTTTCATGCCTAGATGTGTACATGCTGTGTAAAAACACACATCTAAACGGATGCCAGAAAATGGTGCCCTATGTGTTCAGATCTTTCTAATATTAAATGTCTATGTATAGTCTGAAGTTCCTTTCTGAAAGCCAGTGTATTGCAAACTGAGCTTTTACAAAGTGATTCTGACCTGCCTTTAACCTGCTGAAAGTTGGAGGGGACAGGGCAGGAAAGAACAATCCTTGTAATCCAGAATCCTGGAAATATTTTAAAAGGATCAAGCATTTGGCAGCATTCTAGTTACCTTAATCACAGTGATATTTCAGTTCCTGGCTCTTTCCAACTCTGAATACCCTAACTTCATCTTTCACTCAGCAGAGCTGTAAAGTTAAGGTAACAATACACGATCACCTGCAGACCATCCTGTCAGCTAGCTATCATCAGAGGCACCCTGGCATTCCAGCCAGATGCCATGTACTTACACCCAGACCACTACCCTGCCAATATGACAAGCATGAAAGAGGGGTTTCACTCACCATTCTTCCCTGTGCTTCCTTCTGGCCCACTCCTTGCTTGTGTCCTTGCACTAAGAGGACTTGGACTCCTGGCCAGCTCTGGCTTGCCCTGCAAAAGCAGATCAAACTGGCATTACCAGTCTGAAGAGCCATATCCCTGAAAACCTGCGTAGATTACAAAATAAAACCCAACCTAGAGCTTAAGAGAAGGGGGGGTCAACTTGTTCAAGGCATCAATAGCTAGCAGCTAAAGAGGGGCCAGGAACAAATGCACCCCAAATTGCTGAGCCAGCATTACATGGTTTGAGATGGAATCATTAAAATTTTTTTTTCTGTTGCAGCTAGATGGATAGAATTCACATCCATACCCAGTTAGAGGTGTACTACCACACTGGCTGCACTGAGTGGATCAAGCACGCATAAAACCTGCTAATTCTGAATTATTAGTCTGAATTCAAACAGCAGAATAAAAAGTGATAAGTGGCATTTTCACTAGAAAAAAATCTGAATGCCTCACCAGAGAACATTCAAACACAGATAAGAAACTTTAAGGTCGGATATCTACAAATACTTTAAGATGTTGGGTGTTTTGGTTTCTAAAAACATTGTGCTATAATTTCTGTGCTTTCAGCATCAGAAATCTTTAGAAGTGTGCTGGCCTGAAGGCAAAACCAGTGAGAGACTCCAAGTCAGAAAAAACAATTTAATAGGAGAGAGAGAGAAGAAGAAGGGAAAAAAAACCAACAACAACAACAAAAAAAAACACCACATGCAATAGTACAAAAGATCACTGACAGAGTCAGAATACAACCTGAAACTGTGGTGATAGCAGTCCAGATGAAGTGGTCTTGTTGAAGCAGTGATCCTGCAGAAAGGTCTGGTAGCTCTTGTCCTCTGGGCATCCAGTGGATAAGGCTGCCTGTGCTGTCCCAAATCCCAGATTATATCCAGGTGGGAATTCTTGGCTCCTCCCCCTGGGTGGAGCATCTCACCATGGGCTGATATAATTTTATCAGTCTTGTAATGGGTCCTTGATTGCCCATTAACCAGAGATAGCTCCTGGAGGGAGTTATCCATGAGTCATGCAGCAGGGCATTGATGGCCCATTAACAGAAGATAGTCTGGAGGCAGGGGGCAAGGGAAACACTGCCCAACCTAGTTTCAACAGCTCATGGAGATAGTGATAGAATACATACTTTGGGCACATCTTACATTGTAACCTAGGACAAGAAGCCATGGGGGTTAAGATGGCTGGATAATTAGTGAACTTTGCCTGATGTTACCAGTACCTGAAGACAATTGTACGCTTTGGCAGATTTGGCATTACTCTGTAGCCAGTATCAGTGACGTAGCTTAGGGATCAATACAACAACCAAGGCTCCTTATCTTCACCCAGCAGTGCAACAGGACACATGTGCTCAAACAAGTTTGAGGCTTCATGCACACCTGTGGGGAGATTTACATTGAGCATTTATTATTAGCTGTAAGCAGTCCCAAAGTGGGTGCAGTAAAGAATCTACAAGAGCTGAGGCAGCCAGCCTTATGCATGTGCAAACAAATAACCCAAATTTAGTGTGCCAGACAATTTTTTACAAAAACCAAAAAAAAAAAAAAAAAAAAAAAAAAAAGTGAAGCTTCTTAGAGCTTGTGTTTGTGAGCAGGACGGTAACTTTAGTGCCATCCAGTGGACACTGGATGTCAAAAAAGAGGAAAAATGCAGAAAGTCCATCCATTAGCTCCAATTTCCTAACTTCCTAATGAAACATTGAAAAGACAGTCTGTCTGCAAGGGAGATAAACAGAGCTGCCAATTTCTAATGCCAGCATATTTATAATTTTCACAGCCGTTATTAGGACTTGCTAACAGTGTTTGGGACCTGACTTAATGGATGAGAATACATTGTCAGTTGAGGCTTCTCAGGGCTACAGAAGAGGCTGCCCAAACTTGAGTAATTTTCTTGAATGTAGATAATAAGCAGAATGCAAATTTCTGGCCAGTCTTGGCCAAATAGTCACCTTGAGTGCTCAGGTTTTTCCATCTGGTGAGAATTGAATGGTAGTCATCACAGAGCTTTACCAGCCATTATGGCTGTTTCCTGAATAAAACTGAGAGGAAAATAAGACAAATAGTTTATCCAGTTTTAAATTAAGAATTTTGTGAAATACAATTTATCAAAATTATCAGATAAAAATATTGTTCAGAAATAGTGTTTGCCTTTCAACTGCAAGATTAAAGACGTGGTCACTTAGAGACTGCTTGCTCTCAGAAGGATCACAGCATGGCAATACATTTCATCTGCTCCACAATGCAAGGGAGCAACGCAGACAACTTCTCTGTACCCTTATCTTAGGTTGGGCTGCTCAGAGAATTTACTCAAAACCGTACTGTGACACGATCTCAACAGCAGATTTCATCCAACATTTCACACCAGAACATCCATCTCAGCACTGCAAGCAGCTATGACAGAAACAGAATAGAGATTATAACCTCTTGCTTCATAGATTTCTGAAAAGACTGTATTAAAGCTGCAGCTACACTACTTTGTAGCATATTTGGATATTACATACCTGTATATGGCTTCTTGACTCGACTGATCTATGTAACTGCATTAATAATGCTTATTTTTAAAAGAATATGCTTTAGTTGGACTTGAAGTTATGCCATTTCAAGTTATATGTACATATGTAGTAGCTCTTCTGGTTGCAAATATACCACCTCATGATCTTAGGAAATGCAAAATTCAACACTACTTGCTAAAGAAACAATAGCAAAGAAAGATTAAGTATAATGTTGGAGTCCAAGGCATTCCTTTAGTTGCCCTGGAGGGTCAGAGACCTGGGCAGGGGGGTCTGAGACCACAGCCCAGAGCTCAGAGAGACACTGGATTTGATTTCAGTCCATGGGAGAGGCTTCTTGCACTGCAGGAAGCATTGCAGGCCACAAGAGTGTGAAAGATTGTAGTTTAGTATATCACAGGGTGAGAAAAACAGTGGTTTAGGATTTCTTGTATCGAAGTGATTGGAGACAAGATGGAGAATTTGGGGCGTTGCCTCCTTCTTCTTCTTTCTTCTTCCCTCACTCCATTTCTGCAGTGACGTTGGCACAAAGTAGTTTGTAAGGATTGGATCAAAGTAAAGATGACCTTTTTAGTAATAGTGATAGACATTGGTAATAAATAGTAAATATCGAATACGTAGCAATTAGTATAAAAGGACAACCCTGGGACAGGGGAAGTCACCAGATGTCCGAGCCACAGCAAACATCTTGCAGGACACTGAGAAAATTGTAAGATAAGAACTAATAAACACGAAGCATGCAACCTTGAAGACTCCGTCTTCTCCTGCGTTTGGCTCAGAGCTTTGCAGAGGGCAGAAAAGACTCTAAAACCACCTGAATGCGGGGAATTTAAACTCCAGCAAGCAGTCCCCCAACAACTGCCAAAACAGGGCAGAGACAGTATAATTCTGGCCACAGTTATCTCTAATCTGGCCCAACAGGTTATGTTAATATATGGATTAGACAACAAAGAGGAAGGACAAAATCTTTGCCTCCAGCTCCATGCCACAGCAATTGCTTAACTAAATGAGTAAATGCGGCAATGCTAAGTCAGTAACTTAAACTTCCAACATCTGTAATCCTATATCTGATAGTCAGATGACCTAATCAAACATCTCTGTGTACTTGAAGACTGGTTTGGATTCCATTGGTGTCCAACAACTGAGGAAAAGCATTTTGTTGTTTAGTCTCAGACAATTATGCAACCCATGCTGATGACTTCTTCCAGTACCACTTGACATCAAACTTAGTGAAGAGTGAAAAATAAGTTTTATGGATGTAAGGTTTGAAAAGTCTTACAGAACTAAAAATACACAGTAGTAGCCAAGAAGGAGGCAAAAAAGATTTTTTTTTTAATTTTTTTTTTTTTATTATAAACATCAGCATCATGTTTGCTTTTAGATTCAAAGACACAGAAACAGATATAGTGTGATAATATTGCACTGTGAAGACAGGAGTACCAGGCAGTAGGAATTCCTCCCTGCACATGTGGCAGACACAAAAAACTATTACACTCCCATCAGTTATTGGTCACTTGATAATAGTTGTGTATATGTCAAAGGCATCTCCAGCAAGGAAGAAATGCATGTTGCTATTAACATTGCAAATGAAAACCAAGAGTCTTTCTCCCCTCATTTGTTGCTTAATGACTCTACTCCCAAGACACTCCTTAACCATCCTTCACTGTAGTAAAATAATTCAAAAGGCCCATTTTATGTATTTTTACAAGATCATCCAAATAGCCATCTATATGAAAAATGCAGACATTCCTCTGAGGCATTCTTCTTCCAGGCTAAAGACTGATGAACACTTCCCTCATGTTCATGCTTTATCTTTAGTGAGATAAATCCTAATGCTCAGAAGAATTCCCAAACCTGTGGAGGTAAAGTTAAATGAGCTTCAGGCTGAGACATGGAAGTTCTTGCAGGTCGCCTTTCTGCCAGCACTTTGGTATTTTAGTGACTCAAGCCTTCATGTTGCTCTGCCAAGTAGTGCTAAGACCAGGTTATTCTGCACTCCACTCATTTCATCTGCCTACGTCTTTGTGACGTCTTGAGGCCCTTGCATGCAAACCCTACTTGGTCTGTATCTCCGGCTTAGGTTTCAGATGCCTTTTTTTTTTAAAGTAAGTATTTCTACCTCTGTCCAGACTCAAAAGACCAAATCCTGGAATATTTGTTAGGAGACTGCTCTAAACTCTTGATGCCTTTGGTCATTGATTTTCCCCATGAAGTCATGCAAGGGGGGACAGTATGTTTGTTACATTTATGACAAGCCACCACAGTTCAGTGAGCAGTTGTTCTCTCTTTCATACTCTGCTTTCATAGAGAGTTTTTGAGTTTAGGGACAGCTTAAGGATGAATGCTGAACAGCTTTCTCACAGCAGCAGAGCTGACAGCAAAGGAAGGAAATTGGAAGAATCAGGTAAAAAGCAAGGACTGATTTTAGATTGCTTGGCTACCAGCTTTTTCTGGTTGTGTTCTGGCAGCTTGTTTTCCCAAGTGCCTTTGACATGCTCAGTATGAGGATGAACATATCCTAGACAAGGATTCTGCTGCCAATATTCTTTAGTATTGCTCTAAATATAACTCCTTTCTCCTTGTCAAGCCCTTTCCTATCACATTTTGCTCTGCATCAAGCAATGCTGCACCTTCATTCTCCTTTCAGTTCCCTCCACCAGAAAACTACCACCTGAAGAAATAAGTCTTAAAACAATGTAATCTCACTAGAACTTTGTGCTAGGCCCTGAAGAGGTTTATTTTAATTTCATTTGGGTTAATGTGGGTTTAGCCCATGAAAAGATTGGAGGGAGCCTGGGAGATGGAAGATAGCAGATATCCATATTTTAATGTCTGGTCTGGTTTTTGACATGGTGGTGGATGGTGTTCTCCATCTAAGTTAGATTTAACCTGTCATGTTAGCCACTAAATGGATAAAAACCTAGTTGACATCTCTAAAAATATAAGTGTAAGGAGGAACTCAGCTTCCACTAAGACAAGGACAATTCCCAGGGCTGTTAGGTATGTTCTAAGAGACCTGAAAAAGCAAAACTACCAGTAGAAAGATATTAAACAGACATGGCTTTTGCATCTAGTAGATAGAGGGACAAGGAGGTTCCATAATTGAAAGTGAATCTGAGGAAAATCAAACACTGAATTTTGCACATTTTCATCCGTGATGGTATTAATCATTGGCGTGTTCAACTAAACTTTATGACAAATGTTAACCACTGCCATTCAGGCAGGCTGAAATGCACCAGCTCAGGAAGAAAGAATGGGGAATACATATAGCCTGCTTTCCTGGGAAGGCAGATTGGTTGATCACAAAGATCTATCTTAACCTTCAAAGAACAGATGGGTCAAGATGGGAGATTGAAGGAAAATTGTTCTTCTGTCACAAGGACACATATTGCACTGAACCATGTTGCTACAAATACTGTGGCCTCTGCCATGTGCCTCTCAGCAAGCCTTGCTTTGAGTCTGTATTTGTCAGAAAAGAATATTCCACATGTTCTGAGGAGTTCATCAAAAGCACACGGGAGATGATTGGAATGTGATTAGCAAGGCTCTCCTCTGTCTCTGGAAGAAGATGTCCCTACAAGTCTTTCATTCACCTCTTCACATACAGTATGATCATGCCACATATTTGGAACAGTGTTGGGAATCATCTCTTCTATTGTGGTGAGTTCCTTCCCAGTGGTTTGTCCCTGAGATCCCTATAATCCCCACACAATTTGTTTGGCCCTAAGGCAGTCCCCTCCCTTTTTCTAGATGCTTGTATGCCAATCCCTGTTTATCCCAGCCTCTTGCTTGCCAATCAATGTTTACTCATTCCCCCTTTCCAGAGAGTTCCATATTCCTCAATGTCCTGTTGGTTCCTTTGGATTGTAACCTCCCCTCATGTTCCACCATTGCTAGGATTTCGTGGACCCCTCCTCATGATCGTCCCCTGTAGAATTGTCATTGATTGCAGCATTGTGTCCACCCCTTCTCCTTCCCCATTTAAAAGTTCATGTCTCCCCATATTCGGGGTTCTCTCTCCCTGGACCTTTCAACAGTAATAAACCTGCTGGAACCTCATATAGAACGCCTCCTCCTCCTCCTTTGCTTGGTCCTTGACATTACCCTACTCTAGTGTCTTGGGGCCAGCAGCCCCAGAGGTCCTGCCTAAAGGCTAGCCCAACGCCAGGGCAGCTCCCCATACCTGGTGCAGAGGTGCCCCATTCGGACCTAGCCGGGGCATAAGAGATCTGGGGAATGCGTCCCCTTCCTCTTTTGATAGACAGATATTTGCAACAAAGTGTTAAGTCTGAATTTCTAAGATCCAGATTTCTTATCATAAATCTCATCTTGCTTTGTCTTGGTCTTTGGAAAGGCAGAAATGACAAAAAATTGCACAAAATATGTGTTTGGTTTGCAGGCATGAGGGGATTTGACTGTGGCTTTCAGAACTTCAGATACATTTTAAGTGTCCATTTGAAACATATATGGTTGAATGACATTCTCATGACAAGACAATTTCAAAAACATGCATTCCTTGGGAATGGTGTGAGCTTCTTTTAATGGGAATTACCTCTACCACAAGGTAAAGGAGACCCACAGATTTCTGAACCCTTCCCACTGCAATGTCTGTTTCTTTTGGTTTTGGAGAGCAGGAGAGGATAAGTGTCTGACCAGCTTCTTTGTAGTTCTGAGACCAGAAATAGGGGATATAAAAGCAGTACTTTTTTTTTTTTTTTTTTTTTTTTTTTTTTTTTTTTTTTTTTTTTTTAACATTTGATATATTTAGGTTCTCCAGCTTCTCTCAAAAGATTTTACTTTCAAAGTGCATGAGTAGTTTTCCCTGCTGTGCTCTTAACCACGAGGACTTCCAGAACTGGAAAGACAGTCAGTATTCCCTCACAACAGATGAGCATTTCAGATCTTCCTGTGTGGCATCCCTGGCTGATTCTGGGTCAAAGGACTGGGGAGAGCTGGGAAACTGAAAGAGGGCAAAGTAAAAGATGTGTCTGGTTTCCCAGCTGGATAAACTCTCTTCTTGCTCTGTTCCAGCCCAAGGTTCTGGTCCCTCTGGTGATGAAGCCATACAGTGTACCAGTCAATCACCAACCCGGATCAGGGCCAGAGTGCCTCCAGTGGACTGGCAGCGTCTGTACTTCTCCTCCCCTTAGTAGCCACTTCCCTTAGATCTAACTATCATTTGACCAGAACAAAAAAACAATTCAGAGGGAAATAGGTCTTAAAACTACCAGGTGGTTATTCCTGATTCTTGCTTTCCTGTGAATTCTGGCAAGTCTCTGTATCCTATAGATTTCTCAGGTTAGAATTCTCTGCTTCATCCACTTCCAAACACATTTGGTAAACGGTCCTTGAATCCAGCTCAGGCTTTTGATTTGCCTTTATGTAAGATAGGTTACTTTGTAACTCTCCACACTAATTCAATCAGTTAACTCATAGCATCAAAAAAATTACATGTTAAATCTGTGACTAGAGGAATGGGCATGAGAAATTCAGTTTTGTCTGGTGCATCATGAAAACCTCCCCAGCATTAATGCTTTCTGAGGTAAAACAATCTGGAATGAGATTTATCAGCACAGTTGCAGTGTCCAGTAAAGGGTTTGTTGGAACCCCTCTTCAGCATATTCAACCCTTTTTCCAGCTCACCAGATGACATGACTGGGGGAAAGAGAGCCATAACAGCAGACAATCATTAACAGTGATGTAAGAAAGGAATTTGGGATTTCCTTTCCTGTACCTTGGAATACAAGCGTCATTTTAGTCCATAAGTAGAAAGCAAGTGGTGTTTATCTGCTGTTGGGGAGGATGAAGCCAGAAAGCCCTACAAATATGATTGCTTAGATTCTGAGAATGTGAAACCTGTAAGTGAGATAGAATTGAAAGTAAGTTTTGATGTTTGAGAGCTACTGGATGTCTGGGAAAACAGTTATGTGACCAGCTGAAGGTCACCTGCAGCCAGACCCAGAGGTCAAATGGAATGTTCTGTCTCACCCCAATGTATGGTTCATCCCACACCTGTGACCCTCCCCTGAAGTATCAGGTATCTGTAACCCCATTGGCACAAGTCGTGTTCCAGCCCACCTCGAGACCCTTATCAGGGGGCTGTGAGGATGGGCTGGCCTCTCTTTGCTCTTTGCTCTCCCCCACTCCCAACCTCTCCCTTCCCCCATTCCCTAGGCCTTGCCAGGAGCTGCACCTGGCAGCTCAGAGCAAGGCCTCCCCATCCTTTATAATAAACATCACCTTCTAAAACCCAGCCTCAGAGATCTCTTGTCTACATTCATCCACACCGTCCTGGAGTCCACAGCAGAGAAGTTATTTCTACAATCTGCTGCATTATTTTATTGTGCTACCTGTTTCTCAGGGAAATGGTGAACAGCAGAAGGGAAATGAAGCACTTTCTGTATCATATACCTTCAGTAGCGTCATAACTCATATGTGGAAGACCTGTTGCTCTGAGTTAAAAAAGGATCATGCTACTTTCAGAGTGACTCACGGTCCAATCTGTTCCTTTTCTGCAGAGAAACAGCTTACAGATCTCTGGCTCATCACAGTATAAAACACCGTATCCTCCTACTGGTATAGAAGATGTCTAAATTTAAGGCTCTTCCTCTTTTCTATGCAATTAACCAGTCAATGCTTCTCTTCCCATCTCTCCACTTAGGCTCTGAAGGTCACACCAACTTCTTCAATTTCAGCAGAAGGATTAAGCAGGATCCAAAGGAGACATAAATACGAAAAATTTCTAGTAGGACTTGCAAGGCAACACAGTCAGGTTGTCCATCTCTGGAATAAGCTGCTTATCAAAGTCTTAAAGCCTCCAGTGTGGTGTTGAGTTGCATGTGACATATGGGGGTGTAGTTTCAATGCTGACAGCTCTGCTTATCAGTTCTTGCAGACTTAGAGCGTGTTCCTCCTGCCGCGCTTACACTGAAGCTTATGCTCATGCAACGTGATACAGAAAATTAGAAATCCAGCACCTGCTGACCTACATGTCATTGGTTGTCTGTGTGGGGTGTACTCTCCATCCTGCATCTTGACACCTTCTACTGCCAAATCTACAGAGACATGTGGCAAGAGATCACACTTTTGGCTGTAATGAGAAAAAACCCTCAAATAAAGGATTGGACCCATCAGCCTCTGTTTGCCTCTGTTTCAGTGTGGCTCTGACCCTCCTGTCAAGGAGAAGAAACTGAACCACTGCATCACTTAACAAAGCAAAGACATACACTAGTTAAAGAAAGATATATTAGTGCTTTCCAGAAATCCTTTCTGACTGCAACCCTGATATAATGAACTCATACAAATAAAGAAGTTTTGGACTAAAAAAATATTAACCGAATTGGCAGCAGGGAAAAACATCAGAGAAATTTAAGCTGCCTGTGTTTTGGATTGTTCCTGTTGGTAGTTATGGTACAAGCTAGCCAGATCACTAGTACATCCACACATGATGGACAGCCTTGTTATCCACTAGGCAGAATACAATTTTGCTCTTTCTCCCAAGAAACCTAAGCTGGGATCAAGAATTAGGTAATGCTACAGAGTCAACTTGACCCTAGACAAAAAGTTTCTCTCAAGAAGACAGAGGTGCTTTTTCTCCAATGCTGCATGACATTATGTGGCTGTGTTGGGAGCTACAGGTTGCTGTATATGGTCTTCTCTCAAGTAGCTACTTTTTAACCCAAACAGACCATGCAGACAGCCAGCTTCCCAGCCGTGTATGGATGGAGCTTGGAGATTAGTCACAGACACAGTAGTTCTTACATGTATTTTCTTTGCAGGGATGGTTTCTTTCTCTGGTAGCAGGGGATCAAGGAGTTGTGCCTTCAAACCTTTAGTGACTGGCAGCAGCCACATGGTATCCTGTCTGAAACAGATGTTAGAAGCAGAAAGGAGCGTTGCAGGGCATTTTCGTTGTGAGAGAGGAGGAACGGTGAGACAGCTGCAGGCAGAGGTGAGTTGTGCCTCACTGTGGTGGCTGGGACACAAGGCCAGGACCTTAGTCATGGGAAGAGGGATAATTTCTAGCTACCAGCCTCCTTCTAACCACACTTCTCTGACCACAACTGGTGCAAACCATGTCCGGTCAGGCAGGTACTGACCTGCCATGGAGTTTAGTCTGAACAGTTCATGCATACAGAAGTTCTGTGTTCAAAAGACCTTTTCTGGGGAATGAGGTTCACAGGCTAAATGGAAGGCAAAAGAATGAAAAAAAGCCTTTTGAATAGTTAATGAATAGGTTTGCCATCCACCTGGATTATATTCTTCCCTTTTGAGATTTTTTTTTTTTTTTTTTTTTTTTTTTTTTTTTTTTTTTTTTTTTTTCTTCTCTTTTGCTGATACTGGAAAAACAAAGGCTTGAGCACGTCCTAGAAGAAAAGACTAGATGAAAAAAGTGCTCCATACCCTACAATTCCAGGTAAGTTTGTCCCTTAAAGAAAGCTCTTATCAGTGTTTTACAAGACTAGCAGTGCCAATGCATTTAGAAGTGTAAGGAAATGTTACACAAGGGGGAATTTATTCATGTCAAAACCTACAAAAATAGTAGGTGTTATGGGACTTGCATGCCATTTGGGCAGATACTCTTTCTTGTGCACTCTCCTTTTCCTTGGCCAATACCAATGATATGTAGAATGGCAGAAAAACTTACATGTATGCTAATTTACCTCTTTCAGCTATTTTCTCCTTGACTGCTATTTAAAAGCAGGTATTAGTTTTGCAGTAAACACAGTCTGGGCTGCTTTCCTGTGTGATTTTTTTTTTTTTTTTTTTGGGCACATCTCCTGCTAGACAGCCAGGGGAGCATGGATGTTCTGTTTCACAGACATCTGAGCAGCAGCTCGGTCGCATACGTTGGTGTTTTCTTAGCGGACCATAGGGGATCTTCAGAAATTTTTTCTGGATTTTCGTCACCAGATGGTGCTCCAGCACTGGGCTAGTGCTGCCTTGGTCACAGTGCTGGGGCACCAGGTTCTCCTGAAGCTTTGGCTGCCTGTTCTCCTGCAAGATCAGTTCCATTATTCTGGTCTGCAAAATTCTGATTGCCTCTGTCTTGGGCCTTTCTTCAGCAAGGGTGAATGAGCCCTCCTCCTGCTTCTCAGTAGCAGTTTTCTCATTGAGTTGTTAGCTCATAGGATTTGCTCAAAACATTTGGGGTATGGCTGTGACCTCTTGCGCTGTTCCCACAACATGCATTGTAGTTGGATCTGGCCATACTTCAGGCCTCTTCTGCTCATCAGATCTCTTTTCAGAGCACGGCACACTCCTATCATTGAAGGTACCAAACCCTCCTCCTGAGTGGAGTGACTTCCTTCAGGATGCTTTTGTTCCCACGTGAAGAGTTTGAACTTTGAGTGGTATGAGGCATTCCCCAAGCAGCACACAAGTTGCTGTGAGCTCACTGAGATGGGCAAGAGCTTTGGAGAAGTGCAGAAATGCTGGGGCCAGGAAGCCTGGTTCTGGGGAGCAAAATTCAGGTTCTACATCTACAGAGTGACATATGCCAAGTATGTCAGCTCCTGAGGAAAAAGACATGTCAAAGCTATAGCCAGTAAAGCCAGAAACTCTAGTGGTGACACCAGGCTCCTTCTGAGGCCCCAGAAGAAATGTGGTAGGCTATCAGGCAGTGCCCGTGGACACACTGGCTCGCTGAGAGCCCACTGAATGGAGCTAGATCTGTCTCAGCCAGGCTGCAGCTGAAGTTTCTGGCCTCACACTTGAGAACAATAGAAAACTCACTACACCCAGTCTGGGAACAATAAAGTAATTTCCACACAGCAGACCTGTTCAGTACAAGGGAAATCTGCCCCACATATACTTACAGCAATAGGAGAAGCACAGTCCCAAAGAGTTTTGTGAAATCTGCCTTTTAAAGCTAAAATATTTTGGCTAATTACATCATAGAAGCTTCATGGATTTGGCTTTGCCCACGTCTAGTGATATAACCAGAGCATAATAAAAGGGGCTTTTCAACCTTACTTCTAAATTTCAAAAGATGCAACTTTGTGCACGTCCACATTGGGATCACATCATGATGTTTACAGTTCTTTAGAGGAAAAGGAAAGAGCAGTGTCCTTTTCCTTCAGATGGGAATGGGATGACCAGTGCCCTGGTCATGTATGGTGTCATGCAGTGGTTTGCATCCCTGGATTGCATTAGAATAAGCAGAGATCTGAAATTCATCCTCCCAAACTCAGTGTTGAACACCTCAGACACTTGCTTTGCCACTGAACCAGAAATTCCACCTCAGCACTGAGACATATTCACAAGTTTTTGGTGAACAAAAGGAAACTCAATCAGGAAGCACTTTTGGTAAAAATATGTTAGTTTTGAAATTTGACATTCTAGACAAGACCTGCTTATGCATTCTATGGCCTCTGAAGCACTTCCTTTTACCACGAAAGACCTGGATTATATCCCTCAAAATGCCCATCACAGAGAATTTATTAAAAGTAACCTAATTTGGGATTAGTACTGCAGGTCAGAAAAAATATGCCGACTGTGCTTGCCTTTTCCTGGTATTTGTCTCTGGCTTTGCTTTTCAGCGAGTCTGTTGATTACTCCAAGCTGGTAACTTTAGGTCAAGCAAGACATGTCTCTAGACCCTAAGGCAGCTTACATAGGAGCAGTTTCTTCTCATGCTAAGGAGGAATACCCCACAGAGGCCCTCTATTTTATGACATGGCTAAACATCATGGAATTAATGCAATTTCCTGCTCTGGCTCGTGTATATATGACACTGGTAGTGGTGTCAAGACATTAATCCGCAAGACTTTAATCAAGACATTCTGCCTGCAGGCAGCTTGAAAACATGGCTGACTTCAATGAGAACTACTCTGTCCCTCTTAGAGGTATGCTAATTCTGATGTCCATTTTTATGACCGCCTAGTAACCCAAGTAAATTAAGCTATGCTAAGGAAATTAAATATGATCCGATATGACCAAGGAAAATCCAATTAAAACTCAGAATTTCGTGCAAAATTTGAAAAAGTACTTTGCTTATTTCACTTTGCTTTCTGATTTGATGTGTGAAACGAAGATATCCCTTGGGCAGTAGTTATTGCCCAATATATCACACTAAACCAGCATTTATATCAAAAGATACAAAAATATACATGCAGCATTTTTACATCTGTGCATCTGATTCAAAACCTGTCTGTGGAAAGAGTGTCATAAATACAGCCTGAAAACTGGCTTTATATTATGAAACAAATAAAGAAGAGCATTTCTTTATCTCCTCAGTTTTTCTTACAAATCCAGATTCTTGGATCTGACACAGCTAATTAAAAAAGAAACTATGATAAAAAGAGAAACTCATATTTGATAAAGGAATAATTGCAACAGCTGCATCATCAGAAAATCAGAGAATCATAGAATGGCTTGGTTTGGTTTGGTTTGGTTTGAACCATTTAGTTCCAACCTCCCTGCTACAGGCATGTACACCTCCCAGTGGATCAAGTTGTCCAGAGCTCCATCCAGCCTGTCCTTGAACAGTGCCAGGGATGGGGCATCCACAGCTTCTCTGCCTCACCAGCCTCAGAGTAAAGAATTTCTTCCTAATCTGTCATCCAAACCTACTGTGTTTCAGTGTAGAGATATTCCCCCTTGTTCTGTAGTTACATACTCTTGTTAAAATTCCCTCTCCATTTCTTTTATAGCTCCCCTCCAGTATTGGCAGGCAACAAGAAGGTCACCCTGGAACCTTCTCTTCTCTGAATAATCCAGATTATCTCAGCCTTTACTCATAGGACAGGTGCTGCAACTCTCTGGTCTTCTCTACGACTCTCCTCTGGACTCACTCCAGCAGTTCCATATCCTTCCTGTGCTGGGCCTCCAGAGCTGGATGCAGGGTTCCAGGTGGAACTTTGGTCTCTCCTACCAGAGCAGAGAGGCAGACTCCCCTCCCTCCCCTGATGCCCATGCTGCTTTGGATGTAGCCCAGGACACGTTTGGCTTTCTGGGCTGGGAGTGCTCATGGCTGGGTCATGTCCAGCTTCTCATCCACCAGCACCCCCAAGTCCTTCTCCCCAGGGCTGATTTGATCTGTTCATCCCACAGCCTGGACTGCGAGCAGGGGTTGGTCTTGTTAAAAGTCATGAGATTCATGTGGGCAAATTTCTCAGGCTTGTCCAGATGTCATTGGATGGCACCCTGTCTTTCAGGTATACAGCTTTTGTGATACCTTTCTGGTCAGAACAAAAGGTACTTCTAATTTTACTTCCCTGAAATAGAAATCACATCCACCATCTTTTTGTTAGCTTTTTTGAATTAAGGAAAACCCAAGGAAGATGGAAACCAAACATAATGAGATGAAACAGGGTCCAGAATTTAGATTTTATTATGAACGCTCTGGGATGAAAGTTTTGTTAGAAAAGCAAATTACTTTTGGAAACATAATTATGACAGACAACCACTGCATAACCAGTTAAGAGATTTAGATTTTATAATTATAATAGATTTGGGAAATTTTTAGCTTTGTTTTTTTTATTGGTGAGACAATAAAAAACAGCAAGCAAATAGTAAATAGTAGATAGCAAAATTTTCCACTGGTATCCATGTTTCAGAAAAACATGAGCAAGCTAAGAAGAGATGCTGACACTCTTTAACATTGCCAAAGACATCCAGTGGAGATGGCCAGAGACTCCTCCTAAGAAGCCCATTACGTACTCCTGATCAAACCTTTAGCCCATGCAGCTGCATTCTAGAATGGGGGAGGCATACTCAGGCCTAAAGCTACCTGGGGAGGAGCACTGGAGGTTTTCCAGCTCATATTTTAGTAATCTAAACGTTTATTCTCTAACAGCTGATGGATTATTTAATTTCTGAACTCCCAAATTAACTATGCTAAATTTACACAGAAATCCACAGCTGCCTCAGTCTTGCCAGAGATTAATACCTCAGTCTGCCTGCCTGGAATGCAGGAAAGGAAGTTCCCTTCACCCAAGGCACTCACAAACACACCTGCTTTGCAGTATGCCAGACACCTGGGGACTGACAAAGCCTTGCCATGAATGTTGCACTGTACGATGCCTTATACATCATACGTAATAGACCCTACGTGTACCCCACACTCACAGGGTAGCGTGTATGTGACAGCCCCAAAACCTGGTACAGGACTGTGCTAGGGCAAGAGTCGTTTCCCCAGCACTTCTGTTCCTGACAGACAAAGACAGAATACAGATGCTGTAGGGAGAGGAGAGCCCTTTTGCAATTTTTCCAATGGCAAACCAGCATCTATCTTGCACACATAGCAGAAAGGCTAGCATTTTAGATGACACTTCTGCATTGTATGCAATAGCTTGCTATTTAAATATACAGCATCCTGGAACAGCTTACCTCCTCAGACTTTCAAAGCAACCTGAGAGGGAACATGCTGTTATACAGCTAAAAGAACAACCAGGAGCATACCAGAGAAACTAAGCCAGACTGCTGTTTTCATGACAAGATATTATTATAGATCACTCAAACCTGGGCTTGAAAGTAAGCGTAAAAAAAAGCACAGAAGCAAAACTACTTTCCTGTGATACATTTCTTCCATCGTGCTTCTAAGCTGGAAGCTAAATGCCTAACAGAACTTAGGTCAGAATGCTCCTGAAGACTAGTGGAAGATGAAAGGGTGTATGTGGAGAGTTCAGGAGACTGCAACAAAACCATCTTGTTTTGTCACCACTCTTCCCTTTCAATTGTGAGGTTTTGTTTCAAGTGTTCTAAATCTGACTTTGGCTTTTCTTGTCCTTTTTTTTAATTCTTTTTTTTTTTTTTTTTTTTTTTTTTCCTCCTGCTTCCACAGTCTTTGTTTACAGGCAAGGAAATGTAGGGCCTACCCTCCTCCTCTGTATGCCTTCCTGCTGAATTGTTTGAGTTGGTGACTCAGGGCAATTTGCCTGCATAGATCTGCAAACCTCTCTGCTCAAACCACAAGAATCATATGTGGTCTAAGGAAACAAAGTTCTACAAGTTCAAAAATATCTAACAGACCACTTTACACCAGTTTTCTGGTCTGTGTTAAAACCTGTGCATTTATACTTTACAGATGCCTTTGTGATGGAGTAAATAACACAATTCCTGCTCCTAAAGTCAAAGCGCTAAGTGCGCATGGTCCAGATCCTAGTTCCCATGAAGTTAACTTGAAGCAATAATAGACAATGGATCAGACTTGCACAGGATGTGCTAAGGACTCAGCCTGGAATGCTGAAAATATCCCAGCTGGGTTAGCTTCTTGCCGCAGAGACTTGTTACATCTTTGAACACCAGCACTAGGGGTATTGGCCCTCTCTACTTCCCTGGCCTGTCACTGACTTCTGTGTGGAAAACCTTAAGTTAGATAATTTAGGTTGTAATGCTTCTAAAAGCGCATACCAGTGCATGAACACTTTTAAATTTCATCCATATAAGGCCAACTGCATTGGATTCCTGTAGATACTTCCACTAAAACAGACATTCTGTGAAATAGCCACAGTTAAGTTTCTGCTAGCACAGCTCTCTCAGTCCATGCCCATCAGAGTGGCAGTCTACAGGGCCTGTCCTAGGGTGACTTTATGATGTTTGTATCCCCACTCGTCTGCTCTGTTTGCGCTGTTTATTGAGTTCTGTGCCTTTAAGACTGGTTCTAAGAGCACGGAGAAGCACAGAGTTTGTTTTGAGAAAACTGCCTGACTCCTCCACATTCTTCTGCGGACGGGGTGTTTCAGCAGAGGCTTGGAGAGACTGCAGGACAGAGAGTTTTTTGCTTTTAGTTAGTTTTAGCTAGCTAGGGCAGAGAAGTTTCCTGGACTGTTTGTTGGGGTTTTTTTGTTTGTTTGTTTGTTTGTTTTTTCCTTTTTCTTGGAACTGTTTAAACCTGCTCTGGACAGAAAACCCAGGGGAGCACTGGGGGCTGCACCTGCGGCCCACTGGGGCCTGGAGCTCGGCATTTTCCAGCAGCGCCGGAGGGACTGGGACCGAGGAGAGACTGAGAGAGAGCCGAGCTCCACCCACGGCAAGGACTCTCTCAATTTGCCATCTCCCTCCAGAACGAGAGGATTAATTGTTTCATATTATTCATTCTTTATACTTGTATGCACTTTGCTTGTTAAGTAAATAGTTTTTTCTACTTTTCTCCAAAGAAGTTTTTTTACTGGACTGGTTGGAGGGAGGGGCCACTTGGGTTTGCTTCCCAGAGGAATCCTATTCAGGGGTTTTCTCTCAAATTTGTCCCTAAACCAGGACAGGGCCCCACTGACACTAGATAATGGCAGAGTTCAAAACAATTGTCTGTGAGATCCATATTGCTTAAATTCGAACAAACACAGAATGACCTTGTGCTCTCAATGGCTGTCAAATCCCAGCTTCCTCAGAGGAGAAAAGTAAATGTGATATGTAAAGGAGACATTGGTTGAGGGTGTTTCAAATACAGCCCAAGTTTTTCCCCAATGACTGCATCAAGCATCACTAAATCTCTAGGAACCCTCTGAACATAGATGCATACAGGATGCATTCATACTTTTTATTAAGAGCAGCCTCCAGACATTCCTCCATGCCCTTCCCTCTCCCTTGGGAGAACCGTAGGGAAATGATAGTTTTAAGTTGTTCAGGTGCCATGAAAGCCAGTCAACAGAGTGCCACCAACAGGAAATCACACTGAGAGACGGGCACCAATTATTAAAGAAAATCTGCATTATCATTTCTTTATTCTGTCTTTGGGGCTCCATAATACAAATGAATGGTGGAGAGTGAAGGTTCTTCTTGGGCTCACCTTTCCTAAATAGTTTTACAAATGATGCTTTTCCAAATCTCTCTGGAAAAGGGCAGGATGTGTGTTGGAGTCCAGGGCATTCCTTTAGTTGCCCTGGAGGGTCAGAGACCTGGGCAGGGGGGTCTGAGACCACAGCTCAGAGCTCAGAGAGACACTGGCTTTGATCTCAGTCCATGGGAAAGGCTTCTTGCACTGCAGGAAGCATTGCAGGCCACAAGAGTGTGAAAGATTGTAGTTTAGTATATCACAGGGTGAGAAAAACAGTGGTTTAGGATTTCTTGTATTGAAGTGAATGGAGACAAGATGAAGAATTTGGGGCGTTGCCTCCTTCTTCTTCTTTCTTCTTCCCTCACTCCATTTCTGCAGTGACGTTGGCACAAAGTAGTTTGTGAGGACTGGATCAAAGTAAAGATGACCTTTTTAGTAATAGTGATAGACATTGGTAATAAATAGTAAATATTGAATACGTAGCAATTAGTATAAAAGATAAGGACAACCCTGGGATGGGGGGAGTCACCAGATGTCCGAGCCGCGGCAAACATCTTGCAGGACACTGAGAAAATTGTAAGATAAGAACTAATAAACACAAAGCATGCAACCTTGAAGACTCCGTCTTTTCCTGCATTTAGCTCAGAGCTTTGCAGAGGGCAAAAAAGACTCTAAAACCACCTGAATGCGGGGAATTTAAACTCCAGCAAGCAGCCCCCCAACAACTGCCAAAACAGGGCAGCAACAACTGGCGTCCCTGGGTGGGCAGAAACCACTGCCGTCTCATCATTTTGCGTCTCCTTTCCCTCTCCGTGGAGGAACAGAGCGCGGAGGGGGAAAGCAGAGCACGCGAAACTGGCGGGGAGGCGAGGCTGCGCGGGGGACCGAATCTAACCCATCGCGTCAGAGCGCGGTGGGGCGCAGCAGGACGCAGTGGGAAGGCGCGTCGGGAAGCACAAGCACAGATCGCGGGGGGCGTGAGACAGCGAACAACAGAGCTGGAGCGGGGGGAGACCCGAGAACCGAGCAGGCGACTTGGCGCATGCTGATGACGCAATCTAGGGGACACATAGCTCAAAACACATTCGCGTCGCGGAGCACCGAGAGAGGGATGCAAAAACCGGAAGTACCGAGGCGAAAACTACAAGACCCAGAAAGCCATGTGGCATGGCTTCAACGCGCCAGGTTCAAACGCAGGCGCGGCAGAGGCAAGGAAAAGTCTAAAGCGCAGTTTTTCAGAGGGGGGCAGATTCAAATAACGAGTTCTATGCGTGAGAGGGGGCGGGATATCCCGCCCGAGACCGCCGGGCCGGAGTGGGCAAGGGCGGGACAAGCAGAGACAGAGCAGGCAGGGACGGGGTGTAACCGAGGCAGAGAGAGCCTCGAAGGTACCACCCCCAGGCGGTGACGCCACGGGGCCGGGCTCTGCCCACTGGCAGCTTGCCAGTTCCTGAGGCGCATGCGTGCGGAGATTCAGAAACAGCTGCCGAGATGTCACAGACGGGGGCGCATCCAAAAATATCTCAGATTTTACAGGTGTCCCCAAAGAAGAAAGAAGCTGCAGAAAAATTTGAGGATGCTCAGCAAACTCTGGTTCCTGTTCAGCGGAAGAAAGAAAAAGAAACAGGACCACATGACGTGCAGCTTCCAAAACATCCTGGAGAGGATGGAGCAGCAGCAAAGCCACAAACAAAAGAGACAATTTCAGAGGCAGACACCGCACAGGCTTCTGCCAAGCCAGAATTCCATCCAGCAGACTGGACAGACACAAAGAAATGTTCAATAAGTGCAAAGGGCATGGGTATGCCAGTGACTTACGGTACACAGGATGCAAACCCGAGATGGGAGAGCTTAGATCGTAAAGTGGTCAGGGATCTGATGAATCTCTTGAAAGGGGATTGTTTTGTAACATCATTGCCATTCTTTCTTGCAGTGTTGGGAGAAAAAATACTGTTGTATGGGTTGATTTTTCAGTGGGATTCATCACAAAAAGACCCATTGTTGATTTTAGAGTGGAATTTTTTATTTTACAGGTTTCCGAGGATGATCCTCACAAGTCTAGAAATGATAGCTCAGATCATCATCAAAACTAGGACCAGGCTGCAAACAATAGCAGGCAAAGATTTTACAACAATTTACCTGCCTTTGAAAAAAGAATATTTTGATTGGGCATTGCAGAAATCGGAGAACTTGCAGATTGCATTGTTAGATTATTCTAGTGTTTGTACTATTCATTTTCCAAGTCACAGAATGTTGAAGGCAAAAACAAGTTTCAGGGAAAAGTCAAAGGATGACATTAAGGGAGAGTGGAAATCAGATATAAGAATAGTACAAGGGTCACCACAAACAGTGGAATTAACAGCAGTGGTCAGAGCTTTTGAGCTGTTTCAGCAACCTTTTGGTTTGATCACAAGTGGTGTAGTCGAGAGACTTAGAGATTCACTTTTGAGAAAGGTTGACAATGAAAATTTGTATTCATATTTGCTGTGCATGAGGACATTGTTGCAAAACAGAAAACATAAATACTTTATCTCTGACATGAGGGCACATTCATCCCTCCTGGGATTTTTAGCAGAAGGCAGTGCATACGCAGACAAATTAACCATGACAATTTCAAGAACTTTACCAAACATTTTTGAACAGGCAAAATTGAATCATGCATTCTTTCATCAGAATGCTCAAGCACTAATGAGAAGTTTTCACATTTCCAAAAGTCAGGCAAAAGAAATCATTAGTGCTTGCCCTGATTGTGAGCTTGTGCAGTCTCCTGCATCCATGGGAGCGGTCAATCCAAGAGCGAAACTGAAGGAAAATCCTTTAGTTCTGATCAGAAACCCAGAAACAGGGCAAATTGAGAAACCATTCAAATTAATAACTTGGAGCAAGGGATTTGCTTGTGTCTTCACAGCAGTTGGACTGGCAGCAAAGCACGTGAAACCATACCGAGTCCAGATGAAAGCAGAGACAGACCAAAAGATCAGAGGAAGAGAAGTGGGCATGCAGACGAGAGCCGGTGTCAAGACAGCAGATATCCCTTCATTCTACGTGCAAAAGAGGCTCTGGGACTTGAAATTTCTTTAGGGCTTGGGTAGTGTTGCATTTTTAAGGATTCCTGTGGGAAAAAAGTCATTGAAAATGAAAGAACTATCCTTGTGCCTCATTCTCTCCTTGGTTGCCTTAAGCAGTGCAGCAGTTTTGCCCGTGGCTCAACCAAAAGAGAATGTTTGGGAAATTCTAGGCAATGCATCAGGCTTAGATACCATCTGCCTGACACACTCAAAGCCAGGGGAAACCTTTTTCAACATGTTTAGTAGAGTTGCCAGTGAGCAAATGGCTGATTCCAGAAAACATTCCTCCAGTGATTTCAAAGTCCATGGTAAATCCAGTGGACCAATAGGATGTTTGGATGAAAATCCTTCCTGTGGCTCCTTTTGAATCCCAGGAACTGGAAATTCTTAGATCAGTCCAAAAGCAATTCTGTGTGAAATTTGAACTTTCTGGAGTAGCAGAAAATTGAGTTGTGGACGTCACTCCAGACCTCAATTTTTGCAGAAATTCATTGTTTTAGTGTAATTACACGAAGATGTTGGAAAAAACCATCCAATCATTTCCCGGTTCAGTTGCTGAAGGGAATTTTTTTCATTTGTGGGGACAAGATTTGGCCCACAATCCCTGCAAATGCCAAAGGTGATCCATGCAGCAGTGGAATGCATTCATTGCTAACATCTGACATGACACTGATGAGAGAACTAAAACAAAGAAAGAAAAGATCTGTTCAAATGTATGATCCAAATTGCGATGATGATGTTCACACATAGAGCAAGAGTCAGAGAATTGCAGTTGCAATTTTTTACCCACAGGTAGCATCAGGAGAAGCCTTGACACAATTGGATCAGGTTGTTAGCTGAGCAAACATGCCCGAGCTGTCTCTCTTGCACTGAGTGACATGTTAGTGGACATTGACAGTGTAGGATAGGCAAGTCTCAAAAACAGGGCGGTGATTGATGATCTTTTGCTGACCCATAGGCATAGGTGTGAGAAATTTGAGAGAATGTGCTGCATGAATTTGTCGGATCATTCCAAATCCATTCGTGAGAACATCAAGCAGTTGCAGGAGAATGTGAACAAACTTAGAGAAGTAATTGGGTCATAGATGGATGTTTTGTTCAATTTGTTTGAACTTTCACCATTGTGAAAGAGGATTTTGAAGGTAGTTATATGTGTTTTAGTGAGGCTTGTAATCCTTCTCATGATTTTACCGTGTTTGTTTCTGTGTATACGGCAAACCATGGACAGAATGGCCAAGGAACTGCTTTTAGTTCAAACAGGAGGGGGAGATGTTGGAGTCCAGGGCATTCCTTTAGTTGCCCTGGAGGGTCAGAGACCTGGGCAGGGGGGTCTGAGACCACAGCTCAGAGCTCAGAGAGACACTGGATTTGATTTCAGTCCATGGGAGAGGCTTCTTGCACTGCAGGAAGCATTGCAGGCTACAAGAGTGTGAAAGATTGTAGTTTAGTATATCACAGGCTGAAAAAACAGTGGTTTAGGATTTCTTGTATTGAAGTGAATGGAGACAAGATGGAGAATTTGGGGTGTTGCCTCCTTCTTCTTCTTTCTTCTTCCCTCACTCCATTTCTGCAGTGACGTTGGCACAAAGTAGTTTGTGAGGATTGGATCAAAGTAAAGATGACCTTTTTAGTAATAGTGATAGACATTGGTAATAAATAGTAAATATTGAATACGTAGCAATTAGTATAAAAGATAAGGACAACCCTGGGACGGGGGGAGTCACCAGATGTCCGAGCCGCGGCAAACATCTTGCAGGGCACTGAGAAAATTGTAAGATAAGAACTAATAAACACAAAGCATGCAACCTTGAAGACTCCGTCTTTTCCTGCGTTTAGCTCAGAGCTTTGCAGAGGGCAAAAAAGACTCTAAAACCACCTGAATGCGGGGAATTTAAACTCCAGCAAGCAGCCCCCCCAACAACTGCCAAAACAGGGCAGCGACAGATGTGGAAGGTAAGGAGAAGTCAAACAAAATTTTTATCACAGATTATGGTCAAGAGAAAAATGCAAGTAATATCAGCCACAAATATAAAAGATATCTGCCACTCTACAAACAGCCACGTTTACCTTTAACAGACAAAATTGATGGAACTTATGACATCCAGATGGTCCTAGCAGATGATCTTTGTGGAAAGGCACTATTAAAAAAACAAAACAAAACAAAACAAACCCAAAAAACAAACAAACAAACAAAAAAAAAAAACCCCCAAACAAACAAAAAAACCAACAACAACAAAAAAAAGACATCCCTGGCATGTTGTTCTAGAACAAATCTCCTTTTTGCCCCACTGGAAGCAGCTGGATTAACCTTGCATATTTAGGCAAGGAACTCAGCAGGAGGATTCATTCCTGTGGGCTCAAATCAACCTTCGTGATGCCAGCTCTGACTTTTTTGTTGTTGTTGTTGTTAATTTTATAAAAGAATAATATTGTGTCTGGGTTTAAGACCCTCACTTCTCTCCAAGGGAAGGAAGTACATGCAATATTAACATAAAGTTTGAAAAGGGACTGTAGTTCTAATTAATAAATA
Organism: Tachycineta bicolor; assembly: GCA_025960845.1. Classification (NCBI taxonomy): domain Eukaryota; kingdom Metazoa; phylum Chordata; class Aves; order Passeriformes; family Hirundinidae; genus Tachycineta; species Tachycineta bicolor. Next base: position 2,954,067 of record JANEHK010000064.1, read on the forward strand.
AATATTATAGTGTTGTTCCAGGGCCAGCAAACTAAGTGTGCAGTGCTGGTCTTGCACAATGGGGAGGATGAGATGACTCCTGAAACCCTAGGCTGTGACTTGGACCAAGTGTGCTGGCCTGTCTGGGGATTTCTGCAGGAGTGTCTCCTCTCTGTGTTATGCCACACAGACATAATAGGAATACAAGTGCCTTTACAAAGCAGGCCAGCACCAGTGGGGATTAGATGAGTCACTGCCTTGCCTTGGGTACTGCCTGTTTCCTTGGGTGACGAGTCTTTGAGGGGGGCAGTGTTTTCTTAATCAGACAAGGACACCGGTCGCACCTAAAAGGTGAGAGGGAGAGAATTAGTATGGATATGATTAATATAGTCAAGGAGCAATGCTGAAGTGGAACACTTCAGTGGTAGAAGACAGTAAGGAGTGAATTAGTGCATTGACTTGTGCAAAGTGGTACTCTCTGTGTCTTTAGAGCTGCTGTAATAGGCTGTCTGGTTTTATACCACAGTTGCAGGAGCACTTACTGCATGATACATTCTCTTTAATGGTTTTTAAGCTCTGTGTACCTTAACTGCCACGATATTTCTTCTGAAAACCTTTATCTTCTGCTGTTCTCTTCTGTCAAATTTGCTTTCTGTTCTCTCCATACAGAACTGCTTTACAGGACCTTGCTATAATTTAGCTCCTCTCTGAGGGGAGCCTTCAGTGCAATAAATGATCCAAAGGACACCCCAGACTACTCATTTCTTTCACCAGATTTGTTGGACATTCCTGATCATGGAAGATCTCCAACAAGGCAAGTGGTTTTAATCAAACTTAGTTTGCAAAAGCGGTGTATGTTGATGACATTGAAGGACTGAGCTCCTGAAAAATGGAACCATTATAAATCTCCATAATCCCTCTACAATCCCAAAATCCCAAGTGGCTCTTCCTCTTTCTGGAAGTGGGTGGAGAAAGATAATTATATATTGGAAGTATATTCCTCCTTTCCACAACATGACCAAGGGTAATTAAGAAATCATCTGTAGCCTAAATTCTCCAGGTAGCCTAAAACCTGGAGTTCCTGCCCTTGTTTGTTTTCATCTTTCTTGCTTCTTATCACTTACCTGCAACCACTTGGGCCAGTCTCTTAGAATTTTAATTTGTACATCATAATCAGGTCAACCTGAGTATGAAAGAGCTCCCCCAGGATAAGCAGGTATGATAACCAGGCAGACTGCTGTAAGACTGACCAAGTGCTCTGAAAAGTGTTAGATGAGAAGAAATACTTAGAAGAGAAGCTCATACGACACAATTGTTACCTTTTTTAATTGATTCCATGCACGTGATTTAGAAATGCTTGAACGGTGTTCAAATGTGTCACAAAAAGCTGCAAACTATTTGAGTAGTCAGGAAGTCTACTGTGACCATTGTTTGCAAGACCTATGGAACAACTTTAGACATATGAAACAACCAGGAGTTCCTAATAACAGTTCCCAGTATGGGCTGCATTCAACGTATCTATTACTACCCTTTTTCACACTATGCAGGGACAGATGCAGCAAAGCCTTGTTCTGCCACTTTCACACAGGCTGAGGAGAATTTCTCCAACCTTGCTTGCAGGCAAGAAAGGTTTGACTGGGATGGAAAATTTGGCCTGTGTTATTTCTTGGTGTCCGTGCCCCACCCCTGCTCCCTTTATCACTCTTTGCTTTGCATGTTAACAAGTTTCTGGTCTTGGACTAGATCTCCTTAGCCAACGTATCATTCAGAGGAAATGCATGTATGGTCCAGAAGCAGGGCACTTCACAGTTCCTAGATGACCTTTACCTCCTACATAAGTAACTCTTAAACCTGCATCATGTCAGACTACGAGGTAGGATACACATTCTCTTATTTCTGGACTTTCAGAGGAATTGGACTATAAAAATGGAAGGTACAAGGCTGTTAGGGGGAAATTGAAGTCCTTCTACTCTGGCAGTGGTGCATGTTTCCTCAAGAATCCCTCTGCTTTACCCTGCTGGATGCTTATGGTCACTTGGAACAGACAAATCAGAGTCTTTATCCTGTGGCTGTGTCAGATATACCATCAGTGCCTGCCATCTCCTGTGATGGGAAATCAGAAATGGCCTTCAACTAGGGACATTAGGCTTGAAAGAAAAAAAAAAATACCATCTGAGTGTGGTTTTTTGAAGTTAATGATTATGAATCCTTTCTGATCAGTTCTCAAGACCAAAGTATCCACTTGGAAAGGTTAGAAGTTTTTCAGTTATCACACCTGCTCCTCCCATGACCAGACCACAAGACTTCAATTCTTATTTACATTTGTCCCCTGCATCCTGCTTAAATAGGGTACAGAAGTTTTACAGAGAGAATGTTTGTGATTTAACATAATATATGTTAAACTTGCAGCAATCTCTACCCAAATGGTGCATTGCAAAGATCTTGAAATCCTTGGTTGTGAATGAAAGTAGACTGTGAATACCCAGAACAGTGCCACTGATTCAAAAAGTCAAGGTCTTATGATCTCCTAGAACCAGATGTCTCTTCTAATAAGACTCACTTGCATTTTTTCAGAGCTTCCTATGCCAAGTTGTGCAGGGACTTCCTGACATACAGACAGAGCATGAGACCTGCAAGGAAGTGTCATGGCACTGAACAAAACTATGGTTAGCGAGAAAAACAAAATGAAGAATGCATTCTGGCAGAAAATGTGAAGCAAATTTTAAAACAAATTTTGTTAGACAGGGAAGCTCATTGGACATTACTGAACAAGAGGGTAACATAAAGGTCTGGCACTGGATAGAAAAGCCTTTCAATTCAAGTTTAATTTTACCTGCAGCAATGTCCATTGAAAAGATAGTTGTCTGAGGGTGAGCAAAATTGAAATAAACTTGCCCTTTAGCATCCTGCATATGATAGAAGAAAGAGCTGAGGGTAAACCTAGATAAAACAAAAAATAATAATCAGCAAATTAAGCTGATGCCGCTGAGTAAAAGTGGAAAAAAATGGAGAGTAAGACATGGGAAATAAATGGGCTGCTGCAGGGGTTGTGTTTTCCTTTGCTGCATTGACATGCAACTGGGTACATCGAGAGCAAAGAGAATATTTTGATGGTTATAGCAAGTGTTCAATACCATGAATGCTGGAAACAATGACAAGGACTCTACTTTTGGAGGGACAGACAGGTATAGACGGTCATGTCTGCTAAACTTGTGTGCCTACTGCTGGCTGCAGGCCAGAGCCATTTAAATGCATTACCTCAGAGCTGTACATATGCTGAATGAGACTATCCAGTTCCTGGAAGAGAGCTGGTTTGTATCTTGCCATCAGCAAGGGCAGACATAGCAAAGATGCATCTGCACCTACACCATTTGTGTAGGTGCAACTGAAAACAGCATTGAGGCCCTTGAAGAGAATTTATGGCTTAGTTTTACAAACAGATTTTTTTTACACAGATGAATGTCTTTTGGCTTTTTCTGACTGTTTCTGTCACAAATTAAATCTCCTCAGGCAACTCTTGGTTCTGATAGAGAATATGATAATTTAGTCCAGTGTAGAGTAGCCACAAAAATTTGGCACAAATGTAACAGTGTTACAGTACCTACCAAAGCTATGCAATAAATCTTTATCTCCTTGGAACTCAAATGCCCTGAGTATTGTGGTGATAATAGCTACATTAGTTTAGAAAAAAAGCAGTCAGTCCACATATTTGAACAAGACTAAGACTTGCTGAGCAGAAAGAGAATCAACTAATATGTCTGTGCCTTTCCACGCCGGGCGGACGCGGGCCCCTGGCTGGCTCAGATCTGCACAGCGGCCAGAGTGTTTTCAGTCCGGGTATGCAAGCAGGTTATCTTTACCTGCTGGACTCGGCTTGTCAGCATCAGCTGGACCAAATAGTGTTGTGACTGCAGCAGTAGATGAAAGGATGGCTCTTGGCTAAGCAGGTTTAAAGATGGTTTATTCAAGTCAGGCTGTGGGAGATCTGCAGCTCGTCCAGACTGCCGGCCAGAGAGAGGGTGAATTTCCCTCTCTGATCTTATAAGCGGGGAGGGTTCAGGGGAGGTCACAACAGGATAGCAAATCAGGGAATTTGGGGGGCGACAAGGGGTGTCCACTTCTAAGCCTCTGACCACTGACAAAAAGGGAAAAGTAATTCTGTGAGGCCTGACCTATTACTCGATGCCTTCCCTGGGAATTTCCCAATCCGGGGAGGGGTTCTGAAGTGATAGGCAGGATGCCCCAGAAGAGGGGGGGAGAGGGGATTAACAAGGATAGGTGGGGGGTGGGATGATTGACATGAAACAACTCAAAGGGGATGGACAACTGGGGACACAGTGAACTGAACCATAACATAAAACTTCTTATAAAAACTTAATAAAACAATTCTTGCACTGCCACAAACTAAGAGACAGCAAAAGAAATAAAAGTTAAATGGCATACTGCATAAATGGTATGTATTTGGCCTAGGTAAAAAAATATATCTATATGAAGGGAGTACTTTACCTAACCTCCCTTCAAACTGTCTCCTGCTCTTTGTACACTTTCAACAGCAAAAAAAAAAGGAAAAAAAAAAAAAAAAAAAAAAAAAAAAAAGGAAGGGTTTTTGGGGGGAAAAAAATGGTAAAATATGTTACTAGAGCAACTGATGAAGTTGGAAAAATACATAGGCTTTCAAGCATACTAGGACTCTTTTAACATTTACATTATTTTATTTCCTGAAATAAATCTATATGGTAACAGATTTTATTTCAAGGCTGATAGCACAAAGATAGATAAAATTATGCTATGACATTTTGTCTGAAGTACCTCCTTCTATAGACAAAAATCTCAGACTTCAGAGGGAAAGGAGTTTTGCAGGTCAACTTTTATCTGTAGAATTAGGTCTGGCCTTGCACTGGAAAAGAACAAAACCTACACAGCCCTCAAAGTTGTCAGTGGGTTTCTATTAAATAAGACAACCTGAAATCTATCCATTTTCTTTCTGCAGAGCCAAATTTATAAGACAAATGAGCACAAGCTACTCCAATTGAAGATCCCAGAGGATATATTCTGCCCTGACTTGCATCACCTCTGAAAAAGTATTCCATTACTTTACAATGATATTCATTATACTTTCTCCAGACTGAACTGGAACCATAAAGGGTAGAGATGCAGAGATAAACAACGAGACCACCCTACCATATCCTGTGGTAAGAGTTTGGTCACTACCATTCCTAATAGAAATAAACACTATCTTGTTTCAGGCAGTCAAATTACACGAATGGGTCTGGCAAAGTATCTGTCACAAACAACATGCCCAGAAACTTGTACCAGCCAAAAGAAAAGATCCATTTCAAGGGGACTGCATAAATGAAAAATGCTTACTGTTTACTTTTGGCAGCTGACAGCTGTTCTTGACAGATGCATGAAAGTTCTTGGTCTGAGACAGTTCTGAGACAGCTGCCACCCCTGTAGGTCCAGTAGCTGTGCTTCAGTGCCCTGGAACTTTCTTGGGCAGCAGCAGTGGGTCTTGATCTTGCAGCCTAGGTTGATGGGATCAAAGAGGTTTCTGCTCTTGGGATGGCAGTGGTGTAGAATAGATAGGCATGGTGTATTCATACTGCAAGGAAAAGATACAATGGTTATTGAACTGTGTAAAAAAAAAATATTATCTTTCTGCTACTATCATGATACCAGCTTTGTCCCAGAATGAAAAATGGTGGATAAGGAAAGTAATCTGCCCTGCACTGCCTGAGGTGACTTCTCACAGTGCCCGGGCAGCACCAAGTGTTTGTCTGTTCTGTTCATAATCTTCACAATCAAATCCAGTGCTGCAACATGTTCTTCAAGGTACCTAGAAAATTGTTGCCAAATAACCAAAGTGGAGTGTTCACTGCCTCAGTGCTGTCTGTGTGAAAGAGAATCCCTCCAGCATAATGATGGGTAAAAGTCAACCTTAGATTTGGAGCTTAGGTTTGAAAGACAAGCTTAGGTATGAAGCCTGGGCTTCATATCTGGATGCTTACCAACTAGTGATGTCAGTTCACTTTGGGATGGTTAAATGATCAGCAGAGGCAATGCCAGATCTCTGTGGCAGAGCAGGCATTCTTTCCTCAGCATCAGATCTCCTGGGCTAGTTACCTTCCCAGTGTTAGTTTTTAACAATGCCTGACAAGAATTACTGCCACAGTGTATTTTGACAAGTCTCCACTTGACTTTAATTGAAAACTTTCATTATTCAGCTGTACCCTAGGGATAAGGTGTTGTATGACCTGGTGCACCTCCATAAAAGTCACATTCATATGGGACTCTTCATTTGAGAACAGGGAGTTTGCTTCTTGTATCAGCAACTCTGCCACCCAAATATCATATAATCATGGAACGGTAAAATTGAGTTGGAAGAAATCACCTAGTTTCAACTCCACTGCCACAAGGAGGGACATCTTTTACTGCACCAGGTTTCACAAAACTCCTGGCCTTGAACACTGCCAGAGATGGCACATCCACAGATTCCCTGGGCAGCCTGTTACAGTGCCTCAACTTCCCCACAGTAAAGGATTTCTTCCTAATATCTAGTCTTAACCTACACTCTTTCAGTTTAAAGCCATTCTCCCTTGTAAAAAGTCCTTCTCTTGTTTTCCTGTTGACCCACTTGACATACTGGAAGGCTGCTCTGAAGTGCTCCTGGAGCCTTCTGTTCACTAGGCTGAACATCCCCAATCCTCTCAGCCTGTCTTCGTAGGAGAGATGTGCTCCAGCCTTCTGATCATCTTTGTGGTCTCCTCCAGACATACTCCAAGGTCCCTGTCCTTCCTGTGCTGTGACCCCAGGATGCAGGGTTCCAGCTGGGGTCTCTCTCACCAGAGCAGAGCAGGACAGAGCAGAGGGGCAGACTCCCCTCCCTCCCCTGCTGCCCACACTGCTTTGGATGCAGCCCAGGACACGTTTGGCTTTCTGGGCTGGGAGTGCCCATGGCTGGATCATGTCCATCCTCACCCACTGCACCCCCAAGTCCTTCTCACAGGGCTGCTCTCCATCTGTTCATCCCCCAGCCTGCAACATGAAAATGTGAAACAGGGATTACCTCGTTTTTCAAAGGAAATTGAAGTGACAGTAAGTGTCCTGGTCAGGTTGTCAGAGGAAGCTTGAGGTCAAGTAGGAGCTTCAACCACCTAGTTCAAGTCGTTAAACCATGGATAGTTTTTTATCAAGGTGTTTGCCTTCTTATGGTCTGCAATGTAAAAGACTGAACTGTTTGGGGTTTGTTTTGGGCTTTTTCTGGATACTTAAAGATATTATGTACATGACTGTCAAGACATGTTATTTTACATCACAGTCTGTTTTCAGTAGTGTCTACCATCAGCTACAGAAGCAACTGAGTGTCATTACCTATTCTGCTAAGCACTATTAGAATGAAAAGCTAGGACATCTGCAGAGGAAGGTTTTATTTTTTTAATCTGTGTGCTATTTTAATTCATGTGTTATTGCAAACACATAAGAAAACAGACTTTTTTATAAATATGCACATATGACAAATAATATGTTACCTGAAAAGAGAGTAATAACTACTTGCAGAAGCATGTTTATATTCTGTCATCCTCATTATCTCATCTTCTGAGAAACAAACAAAATTATCATAATTGTTCATTCCTTTCATACCTTCCCATTTTCCATTACCATCACTGTCACTATTCACCTAAATGTTAATGCTCTCATCTGGTTTTGGCTCATTACAAGACTCCTCTGGTTGAAGAACAAAATCTACTCTTCAGAATTTTTCAAATACCTCTGCTTGAAATGTCATTTTATGCTGCTCAACATCATGCAAATTATATTGGAGATCTTCTCATACAGCGGATTATGCAGGCTTGTCACATTGCAAGAGTGTCAGTGAGAGGGAAAGTTTGCCTTAAGAACGAGGAGAAAATATTTATCTTGATAGAGAGAGACAAAAGAACTGTTTGTTTAAGAAAATCTTTGTCAGAAAGTTTCTTAATGAAGTTAGTTTTGTACAAATGTAGTCAGAATAAAAATAAAGCAAAACAGTTTGGCATGTCCTCAACTTTTCACCATCCTTGATGAATATTATCACTGTTTTTATTAAAGAAATTTATGAATCATGGTCTAAGTGAATATCCTTGCCTGTTATTCATCATGTTTGCCTTCTGAATAAAACCAGTTTAAAATATCCTGTGACTTTTTCAAGAGCATGATCTCTTAAGCATGTTCACTTAAGAATGTGACATTAGAGTCAGCCAGAGCGCATCTTTTTTGTTTATTTTGCTTTTTGTGGTAATCAGGATTTCCCTTCTTGCATTCTTGCTGTTTTGAGAGAGGCCTGTCTGGCCCTGCTGATCTGCCATTGAAGCAAGTGTGAATGCTACAAGAAACTTGCTTTCTTTGAGGAATATACCATGGCATCTCTACAGAAGAGAGGCTTGGAGCTGGAAGCTGGAGCTGATATTGATACAAAAACTGCAACCATATGTCCTGGTTACAGAGAAAAGAGGGTATAGCTTTTAGGGCTTTTAATTTCATACCACATATATCATTGGTGGGGACAAGGTTTCATCAGGAAGGGCCAAGTGCCAGAAATTCACCATCTTGCCTGGCTCTCTGCAGAGAGAAGCTGGTGGCCCCAGTTCCCTCTCTGCCATCACCCCTACCTCCACTCCTTCAAGCCCAGCAGAATACGTGCCCCCAGGACTGAGTCAAGCTGGGAGAGCACTGCTGAATGCAGCCTTGCACACTGGTCCAGAAAAACAGCAGGTAGCACAACACAGATGATCTAGCTCCCAAGGGGGTTGTTTTGTCCCAGTTCATTGTGGTTTGTTTTGGGGTTTTTTTTTAGGCTTGGGGTCGAGGAAGCATTTTAAGCCACGAGAGCTCTTCTCAGTGTATTGCTTTTGTCTGGAAACCATGTGGGCAGCAGTGCTCTTGGGAAGCTTTTTTTTTCTTCTCAGTGGTGAGTAGCTTTTTGTGGATCTCTCTCTCTCTTTTATATATATATTTTTTGCCATTAGTATTGCACTGGCTATCATTAATTTAGTAAGTTGTTATTCCAATTTATATTTTCCTCCATTATTGGAATGGGTGGGGCAAAAGGGTGGGGCTTCTTTGAATTTACTTCCCTGCTAGTTGTTAAAACCAGCACAACATAGTAAGTGCTGCAAGGAAATTAAAGGTAAATCCAGAACCTCACTTTACACAAATACCATCTCTTAAGACTGGGACATCTTCAAAACAGCATTATTGTCAACCTCTCTGAACATACCATGGCTATCATTAGCAACTTTAAATTTAACTGATAGGGATGTTAAGATGGCAAGATGGAACTGCCTCAAGAATATCATTCTGGTTTACTTTATTAAAAAGTTTAAATATCAAGATTGATCCTGGTGATTTTTTCCTTTCTTATCCCCTTATATGTCATAACCTGGTTCAATAAATTGGATGAAGGTTTATGTCACTATGTCATGTTGTTAGTATCACCTTGTTGAAATACACAGACCACAGTAAGGCTTGGCAGGCAAGGAATAATTCTATTTTCTTGACCTACAGGCATTTCCTAAGGCATAATCAGGTAATCAGCCAGAAGCAAGGAAGCTGCTCTAACATGAGGGACTACTAGGGGCTAACATGAGTAGATGCAACGCAAAAATACCAGAAGACAGAAACAAAACTTCCAAAGAGGGAAATGCAAGTTTAACTATCAAATTTCAAAGTTACACTTTAATGCATAAATTATTTTCTTACAAATTAGTTGAATTTCAGATTATTATACAGTTTGTTGAGAGGAAAGTGTTGTCCTGCTGTTCTCCTCTCATTTTTCTAATAGTCAGAGAAGTTGAGAAATGTTTGAATTGAGTCGTCAAGATTCCGACCACCCCTGTTTCTGTTAAAATGCAGGTTTTGCTCAGCATTTTAAGGACTATATCATATTGAACCATGATAGGCAAGAGGCGACAAATCACAGTAGGAAAGATATTATCTGCAACAATACATATCCTTTTTTTTTCATTTGCAGCTGCTACCTTATTATTCAAGATGTGATCTTGCACAGCTGGAAGGGAGGGTACAGACCTCAAGGCTTACAGTTGCCATTCCCTGTGGCCTAGCACACTGTAGGTACAGAACAGAAATGAGAGCCCTCTTGAACAGGGAATAAAACCTACAGACATGGAAACAACAAGCTAGGTGAAACACACTGTGTGTACCTAGTCTTGTGATATGTACTGCTATACCAGCTTCAATATAACATTAAGAACAGTGATTTTTCTCCTATACTTTACATTCCCCTGACAAGACACAGGTTGTGAAAGGAGTCCTGCTTCTTTTATGGCACAAATTATTCCCAGTGTACAGATTTCTAGAGTTGGTCAAGCTCTCTTGATGGCATCATCTTTGAATGGGCACCACATTTAGGTCTGTAAATCCATATGGGAGTCACTTCCATTAGCCAATGTGTGGGAAATCAAGTTTTTGAGGTTTCCATGCTGGAGCTATGATTTCGAGTGGTTAGGAGAGAGGAGACAACAGGAGGATAAAAATAGAATGAGTTTAAGCAAATACAAAAGTATTTTTGTAAAGCACTCTCTTCTTTTAAAATATTACAACTTTTCAGCAATTAAATCACATAATCATAGAATATGCTGAGTTGGAAGGAGTCCAACTCTGCACAGCATCATCCCCAAGAATCACATTGTGTGCCCAAGAGTACTGTTCAAATGCTTCTTGAACTCTGTCAGAGCAAAAAAACTTGAATTCTGTCAGGAACCCTCTGGACCAACATCCCTGTGAGACCTGTTACAGTGCCCAACCACCCTTTGGGTGAAAAACCTTTTTCTGATATCCAGCCTACATCTCCCCTGATACAACTTCAAGCCATTGTCTCGGGTCCCATCACTGATCTCCCCAGAGAAGAGATCAGTGCCTGTCCCCACTCTTCTCCTTCATGAGGAAGTTGTAGACAGCAATGAGGCATCCTCTCAGTCTCCTCTTCTCCAGCCTGAACAGCCAAGTTACCTCAGTCACTCCTCATACAGCTTCTCCTTAAGTCCATTCATAATCTTGGTTGCCCTCCTTTGGACGCTCTCTAATATCGTAACGTCTTCGTAATAAAACTGCCCCCAACACTCAGGGTGAGGCTGCCCCAGTGCAGAGCAGAGTGGGACTAGCCCTCCCTTGCCTGGCTGGTGATGCTGTGCCTGATGTACCCCAGGACACAGGTGGCCCTCCTGGCCGCCAGGGCACTGCTGACTCATGTTCAACTTGCCATCGACCAGGACCCCAGGTCCCTTTCCATGACTCTCCATTTTCTCATTCCCAGATGGTCCATACACCCATGGTTGTCCCGTCCCAGATACAGAATCTGGCACTTTCCCTTGCTGAACTTCATACAGGTGGTGATTGTCCAGACCTTTAATAGGTGAAGGTCTCTCTGCAGGGCCTCCCTGCCCTCAAGGGAGTCAACAGCTTCTCTTTGTATCATCTGCAAACTTGCTTAGTATTCCTTCCATTCTTGTGTCCAAGTTGGGTTTTTTAGATGTTGAAGAGCACAGGGCTGAGGATGGAGCCCTGTGGAACCCCACAAGTGTCAGGTCACCAGTCTGATGTCACACTGATTCACTGTAGCCCTTTGTGCCCGATGCATGAGCCAGCTGCTCATCAACCACATGATGTGTTTATCCAGCTGTGGGCTGGACATCGTCTACTGAAGGGTCCTGAGAGAGACAGTACAGACAGCTTTATGAAATCAAAAAAGACCACATCAACTGGCTTTCCTTGACCAGCTAAGTGGCTCACCCTTCCTAGAGGGAGATTCAATTTGGTAAGCAGGACTTTTCCCTCATGAAGCCATGCTGGTTGTGACCAATGACTGTTGTCTTTCATGTGTTCTTCAATACATACCAGAATAATCTCACTGATTGTACCAGGCACTGCAATGAGTCTGGCAGGCCCTATGGTTTCTGGGGTCCTTTCTCTTGCCATTCTTGAAAATTGTGACAACATTTACCAGCTTCCAGTCAGCTATGATTTCCACAGATCCACAAGATCTTTCAAAAATCAATGTGAGAGTTTTTGTGATGTGTGGTGGCGTGCAAAGTTGTTTTGTTCTGTTGTACCAGACTGTATCCCTGTCTTATAAAATGGTTTCTTAGTTGTTTAGTTATATAACCCACCGTTAAATGTCAATCATCCCTTCCCCCTGTACCTACCCCTGTCAATCCCCTCTCTCTCCTCTCGGGCACCCTGTCTGTCACTTCGGTTCCCTTCCCTGGCTTCTGGAAAGCTCCAGGGAGGGCGTAGAGTGATAGGCTTGTGCCTGGGAAACCCCCTACTACCCCCTTGTGATTAGTTCCTGGTTTTGATGTTACCACCCCCGGTTACACCCATGTTTATCCCTATTGGTTGACCAGTTGTCACCATCCATAAACCCACCCCGGTTTAAAAATTGCTGCACAGCAGCTCCCGGGGCTCTCTCCAGGCAGCAGTCAGAGAAGGCAGAGCTCCATGCTCTTGCTCCACAATAAACCATTCCTGACCCTGTTTGAGAGAGTTGTCTCTTCATCTGCCGCTGTGGTCGTGATTGCTAACAAGATCCCATCGCTGGAGTGGGGGAGCCAAGTCCCCACAGGAAAGAGGTGGCTTGCCCTGCCTGCCACCCCGACCTCTCCGCCCGCTTGCCGCAGTGTGGGCTGAGCTAGCCTGAGGCTGCACTTTCCCAGCTCTTGGGACACTGCGACAGTGATGACATCATCCATCTCTTTGAGGATTTTAGGATCAATCCCCTTGGGCCTTGTAGATTGGTAGGGATCCAGCTGGAGAAGCAGATCCTGCACAATGTCAAGATCAACTGAGAGCTGATCATTTTCACACTCACAGTCCTCCAGCTTAGATCCCCTTGATCTGTCATCTCTGTTGAAGACAGACACAAAAAACACATTAAACACCTCTGTTTTGTCCATGTCCCAGTTTGTGAGATGACCATCCTCCTCCTGTAAGGGGACATTTTTATTTTTACGCTGCTTTTTGCAGCATAATTAATATATTTGACAAAAACTCTTTTTATTGTCCCCCACATTTCTGGTCAGCTTCAAATCCAGTTGAGTTCTGGCCACGCAGATTTTCTCCCTACAGTGGTAAGCAGCATCTCATGTCACCTGACTTTGCTTCCACTGGGCCTACACCTTCTTTTTTGCCTTATCCAAAGCACCAGATCACTTTTCATTATGAAGAAAGTAATTTACAGTTCTGCATCTTAGTCTCAGAAACCTCAGCTTCAACACTTGTTGGTGTTTTACACAAGCTTCTTCATTATGCAATGAAGACCAAAATTATTATTTTTTTTAATTAGAGGGAGCACCTAATTCTATTTACAGTTTTTAACAAAGACTTGAACACTTTCAAGGAAATAATAATCTATTTACTGAGAGAAAGAGGGGCTTTTATACAAACAACATTTTTTCAATTAATATAAAAATGTGCCCAAACTTTTAGTCCAGTATCATTAAAAGGGGGCTTGCAAATATTATAGCTGCCACTTAAAGATGTTTAACTGGATATTGGTGTATAACTGGATTATTTTTCTCTGTGCTGTTGTTGTGTTTGTCTCCTTAGGCCTCGGTGCATGTATGTGAACATTTTCATTTCCAAAATAAAGAATTCAAAAATATAAACAACAGGGCCTAAGGATATTTATGTCTAGAACAAAAGGGTTTGTGGCACAGTTTCTACTTATGTAACTCAGCAGCTGGCAGGAGTTCAGCAGTAAGACGAATTCCCAGTTCTCTTAAAATCATTTGCTTTTTCAGGGAAGGTACTTTAGTGGAATCGGACCTGAATCCAATAACCACACCATATGGTTTTGTCATAAAGATCTGTCAATGTTTGATAATAAAACACATAAGGATTACACAGTTTTACCCAGGATCTCATTACCTGAATAGGAACTATGTGTGTTACCCTGGTTTTTCTGAGCTTTCTTAATAGCCTTCTTGAAATTCATGATGGAGTCAGATCTTTTGGTTACTGTACAATATTAGGAGCAGTTTTCTACCTTTCCCATAGATGTAACATAAACAAACCCTTTTTTTTCTCATTCTTTGTTCTTTGTTTGCATATTTCTAACCCGAAAAACAACTGTAACTGACAGTGGGTCTGGCCACTGAGGATGAGGGGTGGAAACCCAAAAAGCCAATCTTCTGCCAGATCCACAAATGTATAAAAAAGTAAAGAATAAACAAAGAGGGTCTTCCTTCTCTCTCCGCTCTCTGAGGAGAAGCTGGAAGAACCTCTGCTTTCGAATGAATTCTGTCTGCGCGTGATTGCTTTGTGTGTCTCAGTGACGCTATGTATTTAAATATCTTTGAACCTCTGAACCTAGAACACCAACCTAAATCAGAATATGTTGTTACAGGTGTTGAGTCATAGCAAGACAGCTGCATTTTGGTAAATCATTTTCTCCAGGAGCTTGCAGGGCATGTTTCATCAATTTTAGAATCGATTACAGTTCCTCTGACTAAGTTCGGGTTCCATTCAATGCCTGTAAAGCAAACAACATCTATGTGAAGCATGCTACTGGTTAGACATCATTTTTACAATCCTTGAAGATGGCAGCTTGTCTTCCCTATAGTGTAAAGGAGAAATATCTAACTACAGCAATTTTCTGGCAGAAGCTTAGCACCATCAGCCCACCTCCTAAGAATCTCAGCAAAACTTAGGATTAGGCAAATATGGTAATATAGGAACTTGCCTTATTCTCTCCAGGAGACTGGACAATCATTTCTTAAAGTGAGAAAGTACTGACCTCTCTCAGAAGGAGCAAAGTTTCTGTTTGAGCTCCATTCTGTGGGGACACAAATTCACAATTCCTTCCCACCCGGAAAAGAAGCTTATGGTGCATGATTACCATTTGAACACAGCTGACTGAAAAGGGGAGGTTAAGCAAAAGCAGCGAACAGATGAAGCCAGGACTGCTCCTCTGGCAGCTTCAATGACACGATTCTCATTCTGCCAACTTTTCTGGAGGCTGGCAGGCAGGACTGGACCAAGTTCACCAGCAGTGCCATCAGGGTTTGGTAGCTGGCCTGCTGGTAGCATAGCTCCATGCTGTTAACATGACCCAGGAGGGGCCCTGCCTGGTCATGCAGGAATGACATACCTTGAAATCCAGATACAAGTCCAGCAGCTTTCCAATGGAAACAGAGACACAGCTAGTAAGTAGAGAGCCTGGGATTTCGACAAAGCTGTACTGCTGCTGGTCAACAAATTATATGCTACCTCACCTGTTGAAAAGGAATTGTGCACTTCTGGTGTGCAGAAGAGGGGGATAAAACAAGCCAAATGATATCAAGTTTCCAGAGGGCATGATTACCCCTTCACTAACCATGGTCTAGTATTTCTTGTACCATTGTCATCTACAGTTGCATCACCATAGACTTTAGCACTTCAGAAGGATTTGTTTGTGAGCTTTTGGGAAGTGCTCCTGACACTTCTGGGTGCACAGTACATTCCCAGGTACAGGATAACAGCAGATTGCTTCGGGAGAAGCAGGGATGTTCTGGGATCTGTCAGTATGAAATATATGTGTAAGAGATCATCTGGGTTTAGAAGCAACCAGAAAGACAAAAACAAGCCAGCCGAACTACACAAGGGAAAGCTCTTGCACAGGTAAAAGAATGAAAAATGCTGGATTGAGGACCAAATGAATACTGCAGGTTTCAGTGGTTGTTATTCCTTAATATAATACAACAGCAAAACTGCCGGTAAATGCACTCATATACACATGATTTGCTTTCTGTCAGTACAGAAAGAACTACTCTGAGTCAAAGGGCTACTTGCAAGAGAAAGGAGAAGTCTGCAGTAAGCAGTAGATTCCTGGCTGCAAGAAGACAAGTTATGATATTCTCCTATTTGCCCCCTTTCAACATAGAGAAACTGAAGCTTTGAAGAGGAAAGAAGGACAACTGGTCTAAAAGTGATGGTAAAGAAGTGTCTCCCCATACTGCACTTGGTTAACCTGAGGAATTAACTGCTGAAACATCTCTCTCAGGCTGACCAGAAAGACGGATTAAATAACATAAAAAATATGAAATATTTCTACATCTAATCAAAAAACCAAACCTCCACATATAATTACATGAGAGGGGACAAAAATATTTATGAAAATAATAAAACCACTTCTGCCTTGGCATATGAACCAACCTTCTAAGTAGGAGACAGAAAATTCCTTTTATATTTAGTGATTTTTTACTGTGAGGTTTCTCGTGCCTTTAGCTGAAGCAACATCTCTAGTCACAGTCAGACATGAAATTTTGGGCTAAAAATAATACTAATACCAGCAATTCAGTCTGATCTTCATCTGTTTCACTGAGTTTATCCTCCAATACAAAAAAGTGAAAATACTACTCACAATTTCCTCAGGGCTAAGCATTTCTTCCTAAGAGAACAAACAAACACAGTCAGCTCAAGTCAGCATTAGGGCAATAGACGCTTTTTTAATTTATAGTCACCTTAAATTTCCTAGAAGAAGGGAAGAGAATGACACCTTAATGTTTCCTTAAAAGACATACATAGTCCTAAATTAAGGATCTTAGGCTCAGCATCTACATAAAATGTTGAAGTCATTTAACTCAGTCTGAGCTTGCTATATCTGTACCAGTTCTTACTGCGCTTGCAGAGGCCTTCAATTAGCTGAAATGTCTAATTAAACAATAAAAAATAATATTACAAACCTAACATGAAATTACTTTTGGTTACCTATTGATATTAGCAACTGCAGAGTTGTATCTTCTCAGCTGAGATGTTGAACTGAGTCAGCCAATTTACATTTCTTCGCCTTTTGAACTTTGAAGTAACACCTCAGTTTATGACTGCATGTTTATTTCAATCATAAAGTAAGAAGCACACGGCTCAGCCAAAATGTGATTTCAGTGCTTCGGGTTTCAGAACTGCTTCTTTTCAATTAGTTCTGTCTAACAGAGGAATAAAGTTTTCCTGTGATACATTGATAAACAAGTCAACAAGTCAAGCATAAGACATATTAATATTTTCTTATCTAGAATGAGAAGATTATGGAAAAGTTGCATGCCTTAATCTGCTAGCTATTCTCTTTTGAGGCAGCCTCAGCACACTTAGGTCTCCTTGTTACAAGGGCACACAGCAGGCTCATGTCCACCTTACTGTCCACCTGGACCCTGCTAGTGCTAAACCTCCTTGGTAAGCACAAGTGTATTACTCTGAACTGTTAGTGCTAGCACTCTCACCCATAGACCCATGTGGTCAACTAAAATTGCAATCATCTGTGTCACCAAAAAATAAAAGAGACTGGGGACAGTAGGAAAAATGAAAAGTTGATACACTGAAATAGCGGGCAAATTCAGTCAGTAATTCTACAACATGGAGTTCAGTTTAGGCATCTGGTTATGCAAGTTCTTATCCCTGGACAAATTGTAGAGATTTCCATCTTATTCTGGAAAGCAGAATGGATACGTGAGGGGGTGTATTTCATTTAAGCACAACTAAAAGCGAGCTACCGGAAGATGTGAAAGCACCCGAGGAAATACAGTCCTGCTAGCCTGGAATGTCATGCTGCAGAACAACTAAATTGGTCAGAGGAATTGTGTCCTATTTCTATCTGGAAGACTAGACAAATAGATCAAGACAGCATTTTTGTTTTTCCTGATGTTTTTCTTGGGATAATTTGAACACAACCAGGTGAAGTGAAGCTGCTGGCCCAGTCCAGCTGGGAGGATCTCAGGAGCTGCCCAATCCTAGTTGAACAAGACTGAACCCAGAACTGACCCCTGAGGGTCAGGCCTCCAGCTACACCCTGTGCCACTGGTCACAGCCCTCTGAACTCTGTCATTCAGCCAGTTCCTGATTCACCTCACTGTCCTCTCAGCTAACCCACACTTCCTGAGCTACCTATGACCATGTAGGGGAAAGCCTCGCTGTCACAAGCCTTGCTGAAGTCAAGATGTCCCCACTGTTCACTTCTTCCCTCTCCGTACAAATCATATGTGGTTTTGACAAAGCTTTCATTCAGAGACTTTTTTCCCAGTTTGAAACCAAATTGGAAAAAAATCATGAGAGACACATGAAATTGTTTGATAGCTATTTTTATATTGCATATTTTTATTCCTGTCCAGCTCTGTTCTGCTCCAAAGGATTTCTCATGTCTTGATCTGTGCAGATATTCAGGTCACAAGCTATGTCCTGCTTTTGCCATTCTCTGTTGTGAAATACATCTCTTTCCTGGAGAAAATTACATTCAGATTCACTACTACCTTAGTGAAATTAACATATCAACATAATGTTGTTGTTGTTGTTGTTATGAAGAATAATTTATAGTTCTTACAATTATAAGTAATAACAATAACTAATTGCTACTAACAGCTGCTTACCAAGTTGGTTCATTTTGGATTTGCATGGAAGGGAGAGCTTAACCTATGCCTAGTCCTTGGTTACAAATTTTCACTTCAGCCTGTAGTAGGATAAGCCACAATTTGCAAGGTGGAAATTTCTTGGCTGGCAAGTGAGAAACTGGGCCAGAAGAATGTGCTACACTTGTGAGAAAAATACACAGCCTGCTCATACGAGAGTAACCAAAACCTCATGAGCTCAAAATCAATCAGTGCATGGAGATGCACTGTCGATGCCTGCCCCCAAACTAGCCCTGACTAAGGGCTTCCACAATCCCAAATTGCATCCCAGAGTAAAAAAACCTGCACATGGTACCTGTGTCTGCTGGGCAATGCTAGGCAAAGTGCTATACGTCTGCGCCAGTGACACAGTCTGAAATGTGAAAGCAGGCATTTGCAAACCCCACTGCTTTATATGTTCCTCAAAAGAAGAAAAGAAAAAAATATCTGACCATTTCAAACAGCTTAATATTTTTAGACATTCAAATTTTTCTTTCAAGGCTCAATCAGAATTCTACTCCTGTACATTACAGCAGCTCTTATCTGACGCTTCTGTTAAAATCCAGAGACAGCTCTTACAAGAATAATTTCAGCTGCTCAGTTACAGATATTTTCTCTACACAGTAGAGCAATGAATCTAAGTATTTCAATTCAGACTGCTGTAATATTTCACAGTCCTGCCAGAAACAGAAACACAGTAGCCAAGCTGTAAACAGCCCTGTTTCCTTGCAGTCATGAAAGCTCTTACATTTCTCTTTAGCATTGGAGCCCATAGAACAAACCATAGATGTTAACCTAAGTTTTGCAAAAGCATTTTCAGGACTTGAATTTTGTGATTCATCCTCAAAAGTGCATATATTTTAGGTGAGTTCTTGAGCATCATGAACCAGCAATTCTTTGAAGGTATTTTTCCTTCAAAGGAAAATAAAGGTCCGCTTTGTTTTTCCTTTTTTCTCCCTCTTTTTAAGTTACAAAGAAAGAAGATATAGCAATACCAGACTATTTTGAAATCTAGGCCAAGAAAATCTATTGGATAGATTAGCTGCTTTCTTAATTGCACTTCTTCAGATTATTTTTATTTTTATTTTTATTTTTATTTTTATTTTTATTTTTATTTTTATTTTTATTTTTATTTTTATTTTTATTTTTGTTATTTACTCTAGGCAAGTAGCAAAATAGGGATCTTCACAAGGTAATTTTCAAATATTCTCAAGAACACAGATAGCTCATGGAATATTTTTATGCTGGAAATGAAATCTCTTACTGATCAATTTTACTTCACTGTAACACAAGTTAAAGAGAAAACATGACAGAAAACTTTGCCTGACAAATATAATTATAGTCTTTGTTTGAGAAGAAAATGTTTTTTATATCACCTACCTGAAGTTTTGCTGCTGCTCACATGCCAATGTGCCTTGTGTGGATATAAACAAACCTCTGTGTAACAGAGTATGGCTTGATTAAACTCTACTTACCTGCAGATAAGTAGTTATGTCTTCCCACAAGCAGTCTTCAATCTCTGTCTTGATATCTGCATGAAAATAGCAATATTATTCTTGTTCTCATCTGTGCTTTCAGAAGAGCATAGCCTATTACTACTTCCAGCACTATTCATCCCTGCAACAACTCCCCCACTCCAGTCTCAGGTAGTACCAGGCTGTGTCTGAATCATACATGTTTGCTTACAAACACATCCAGATGTTTGCAGTGTCATGAGCTCCATGCCCAATTTGAGTTGTGCACTACAGACCAGCCAGAAATTATTTGGGTTTTGCCCAGCCTTCAATATATAATCAGCTGCATTATCAGTCACACACACGTCATTATGACTCAAAAGTGGCTACCACTCAGAACCAAAACCCCTTTAGAAGAAACCCAGGAAAACAAACATGATCTAAACAAATCTGAGCAAGTACCTCTCTGCATGTATTTAGGGAAATCCATGAAGAAAAGGTGTATCACACTTCCATGTGAAAGCCGAGCAGAACATATTATAGCAAAACCTCCAGCATGGATCCACAGCATATGTTAGGAATCCTTTTCCTCTCAACAAAACAGGCTGATTTTGCAGGTAATGTTTTCAGCTGACATTTTTCCCTCTCAAGATGTAAAAAAAGCTACATTATTTTGCTACAGTGTCTGTAAACATCAGAATATTTTCTCTTTTTGTTTTGAATTCTCCTGAAATTTTGAAGGTGTTTAACTAAATAAAGAGCAGGTACTTTCTAAAACTATAACCTGGTGATGATAATTCTCTAAATGGGTCTTCTCATGGAATTTTGCAGTACTAGAGTGAGAATGATATATGAGCATGACAGGTTAGTATAATTAGTTTATGTGGGTCAGCTTAAATTGGATTTCCCCATTGCCATTGTTGGTCCAGTAACGTTCATGGGAGAAGATACTTTGTACTTGACTCAATTGAGGCTGACCAGCACCCTGAGCACTGTGGCTGCATTCAAACATCTTAAAAATAGGCATCAACATTAAATTAGAAGTGGAAGGAACTTTCCTTCCAAAGTGACATGCATAGAGGGCTACCTTTCGTTTGTGGTTCTTCTCAAATCCCTTAAAGCCCCATGAATGGAGCACAGTAAAAAAGCACCCCAGGCAGATATCTAGCCATGCCAGCTTTATCATGGTCCCATGCTCACATGGCTCTGCTGTTTAGAGAACTATAGGGTTGTGAACCAGTGCATCAGCACTGGTTATCCACCTTGAAGAAATGTCATGATGGAAAAGCACAGTCTTGGTGTACTCTGGAGGTATGTCTCTGCCAAGGCATCATCCCTCACATCAAGACGTATAAAACAGGTTATGTGACCCCATTTTCAACCTCAAACACTCTTTGTAGGAGTTGGGATCACAGAATCACAAAATTATTTGAATTGGAGGGGACCTTAAAGATCATCTAGTTCCAGCCCCCCTGCAAGGGCCAGAGACAGCTTTCATTAGATCAAACTAGTCAGGTTTTATTCCACCAGTTAGGTACTCCTCTCACCCAGTAAAATAGTATTGCTATTGCAGAGATATTTAAGAAACATGTTGTTCTTTCTCTTCAGGTTCAGACTGATTGTTAAAATTACTTCTAAACAAAATGTAAATTTACCCTACAGTAATGGCCAGGACATTTTGTCTGTTTAGTAAAATATACATTCAGAGTCTATTCACTCTGTTTAAGAGTGGATTAACTGCATTCTCTCTGCAAAAATCCCAGTGTGTGCTAGGAGCTAGAATTTGCTCCCCGCCCTGTGGACAGTGATGGACACTGCACCTATTATTTTTGCAGGGCAGAAATGTGTCTTTTGGTGAATAACAAACCCAAAAAGAATCCCATCTGTTCATTTTTTAAAATCCATCACTCTATTAATAGTGCTAAAGGAAACATTTTCCTGGTGGTTACAAAAAGAGGTTTAAAACTTCACAGGGAAGAAAAAATAGCTCAATTTAATTTTCCAGAAAACAGAAAGCATTTCAGATTCTGAGTTCACTGGGATTGGCAGTCATCTCTTTTCTGCTCTTTGAGTCTGGATGCATTGACATGGACAGCAGTATCTCCCTGTTAGTTTTCTCTTCCTTGTCTCCCTCTCTGCCAAGTGTTGACTGGAACCAGAAAGCAGGGTCCAAGAATGCAACCTGGTCCTTAGGTGCCAGCGTGACCCTGAAAACACAAAAGACCCTGATACAAGTGTCTTAATCTATGTAGCATATGTATTCCCAAGGAAACAGTCAAGTCCCATGGGAATAACTATGAACAAGAACAGAGTCTGGCCTAATTTATGTCAATCTGTGCATGAATGCTTTGCTCCAAGAATAACAAGGGCAAGACAGCAAATCTTTCAAGCAGTTACACCAATTCCCTGCAATAATGTGAAGATCTGTGTTGTGGTTACAACATAAGAGCCCAACAGCAACCTCACTTCTCAACCCACCCCCTGTTAAGAAACAGGCTCTCTTGACAGCTACACATCTCTCTGGGGCAAGATAAAGAGAGGGAGCACTTTAAATTCACCAGGTCAACTATCCCCTTGGAAACATTAGGACACACTATTATCACAGATGGAAAACTCACGCTCCAAATGCAGGATGAAGGCATTGGTCCCCTCTGCTGCTGCAGAGATGAAGTGTATGAGCTCAATCCCATGAAAATCCTTATCACCACAAAGAGAGGCAGCCACGTCTCACGTTGCAGCCCACTGCAATTCAGCAGACTTTCCTTGTGCTAGGTGAAGGACACACACAGGTTCACAATAGCTCAAGTCTGACAGTTTTAAAGTATGTTTTTAGGGATACATTTCAGCTGATATGTTCTTAGGCCTGGCTTTGTTCTGTTGCATAAATGCATATTCCAGCAGAAAAAGAGTGGGAACTAGAATACTAGGATGAGAGTTTCCCCATGAGCACCAGTGCAGGCATATAAAATTTTAAAGTGACAGAAATCCACAGGTTTGGGGGGTTGTTTTGTTTTGGTGGGGGTTTTTGTTTGTGGGTGTTTTGGGGGTTTTTTGGTGGGGTTTTCTTGTTTTGTTTTTTTGTTTGTTTGTTTGTTTGGTTTGGTTTGGTTTGGTTTGGGGTTTTGGTTTTTTTTTTAGGAAAATAACGTATAGAAAAGAAGACTTCTTCTTTATATATATAACCTTGAAAATCAGACTATGTCCCTGGGGTTGCTAAATGTAAGCTAAGTTTTTCATAAAACCACTTCCCTTTTATTTTCCATTCTCTTCCCTCTAGTAAACTTAACAGCAGAACAAAGCAAGATCAAAGATGAGTCCTCAGCAGTTGGGCAATATTACAACAGAACACAAAACTGAGTAATACAAATTACAGCCTTGTTGTCTCTATGACCATGACCCTTGTTTGCGGCTTAAGAATCTTGAATCTAGATTTCTGAGGGTTTTAAAGATAAACAATGAAGTCCAGCAAAGAAGTAAACATGCATTGAGAAAGAGCTGTTATGAGTGAAATTTTACTGGATGAATTAGCATAATTAAGAAAATTTATCCCTACCCTTCCTGAAAATACATTTATATAAGTATACCATTATTCTGTACTACAGCCTGTCAAAAAACATCAGGATAAGGCAACTGGGGTATGCCTGCCTAAGGGAAAGAAATTTTCTGTAAATCTTTCTTTCTTCTTTGGGTAATGGCAGAGTCTGGCACTTTCTTGTAGCATGCTAATATGACTTTGCAAGCTCATTCCCCCAAATCCTTAAGTGAAAATTCGAGTTCATGATTCCAAGTTTCCTTCTCAACAGTGCATGTGAGCAGCTGTTGCCGGCAATGAGGCTTCTGTGGGCTCTCAGTGAAAAGATCATGAAGTGCTTTTTGGATAGAGATGGATTAAAGGGCTGAGACTTCAAAGGTGAGTACAGATAAAACATTTAGTGAAGTCCTTCTTTTAAATAAATTCTCCTTCACAGTTTTCATTTTGGGTCCCATACATCTCTTAGGTGCAGGAGAAAGTGATCGCAGGTACTTATTGAGATTCCCATTTTTCAAGTCCCCCCAAATCTCAGCTTCACTCTTTGCTGGACTACCTATCTAGTTTAGCCTTTCCAGAAAGCTTTATCTATTAAAGAATCCCTGAGCAGACCTCTGCAGTTCCCTGACCCATCAGACAGCTCCCAATCCACTTATCAATATATTGTTACCTTTAGTTTCTCAATAGAAGTATTTGGTGCAGTCAGGAAACACAAAAAAGTGGCAAGAAGCTCTGTCTTCTGGAATATAGAGAAAATAGGGCTTGTCTGTAAATGCATCTCTGGACCATTCTTCACTTTTCATTGCTGGCCCACATTTTGTATAAAACCTACAGGTCTATGCTTTGCCACATGGATATAAGCACACTGAACTTTTCAGGCTTTGTAGGAGTTATATTCTGGACTTTGCAGCATAACTATTGTTTTTAATGCACAGCTTCTGGACTCTTCACAGTGAGTGGAAAATACCAGATTTTCATCCACCCTAAAATATTTCTCAACCCTGACAGAAGATAGCTTGAGATCATCAGGCAGCAATAAAATCCTTGTATGAAGGCTCAGCCATCTCAACTGGTGATGACAGAAATCTGCAAATCAATGACAGCCTTAGACATCACAACACATATATTTTCTTTTTCTTGGTTTACTAAGGGAGCTTTCTTGAACCAGTCTGAAGACTCATCTCAGGGGAAGCTCCCTGTTATTTAAAAAAAAAAAAAAAATTCTTTTCCCCATGATGAAATACACATGTCCAAAGATTGCCATTCCCATTTCCAATATTTTTGTATCCATAATTGAGTTATCCTGAGCTGCCTTTTTGTACGGTAATAATTACTAATTTCTAGCACCTTCAGTTGCCAAAATTTGTTTAGGTTTTCTTTAATTCTGTTATGAGAAGCTGACTTTGTTTGAATGCCACCAGACTTATGCTGAGATCAACAGCCACTTTCATATGGATTTCCTCCACAGTGTTCATTTCATTTTCTTGAAAAAAGCAGTTCTAAGACTGGAATATAAAGCATATAAGAAGAGTCAAACTGCATCACACCGAAGTCCAATGTGGTCCTGAATCCCATTAATGTAAAAACCTCATACTTTAGAATTCATGTAAGGTCAGGACAGAGCTGCAATTATACTATTCCAGAATATTATCACAGTTAAGTTTTGTGGCTCTGGAAATATCATAAGCCACAAGCATCTATGAATTAATCACCCTCCTGGTGGAACAAGACAAATTGTTTTCCATTAATTTGTCCTGTCTAATTTTGAATCCAGGCAAAATTAAATCTGCAAAATTTTTGGAGAAAGGAGGCCCACAGCTCATCTCCATATTATGTGAAGAATCCTGTCCTTTCCTCTGTTATGAATGTTCTACCCCTTGGTCTAATTAGGGGTCCCTTAATTGTTTTAGTGTGAGAAACATTAATTTCCTTATTCACTTTCTCTGATCCTCTCAGGATAGACCTCAATTGTATCCCTGTCAGTCATCTCTCTGCTTAAACAATCCTGCCTTTTTCCACACCATCAAAATCCCAGTGTTTTGCACATACAAAGAACCAGAGGGCCCTAATACCAGTTGGAGATTCTAAAAACTACAATAGCACAAGTACTACACATAGAAAAATTGACAAAAATCAAAAGGAAAACTGGCAAAATAACATCTAACATTTTCCAAAAATAATATTACAAATAAGGAAGGGAAAAAAAAAAAAACTATTGAAATGCAAATAAAAGGGCATTTCTACAAACTTCCCTTCAATGCAAGCCAAGAGCGCACAGTTTTCATTTGCATTTCAAAAGATTTACTTTCAGAGAAGTGTGTGGAGATGGCTGAAGATCAGAGAAGACATTAAGGTTTTTCTACTTTACCAAAACCTCTGGTCATTGTGACAAAAAGGCACCTATGTACAGCTAAGCTTCAATAGAAAATCTGACATTGTTCTAGGCTGAACACATCAGACTTAAGTGTCCCACTTTTCCCTCTAGTATACTATGTGGGATTTGAAGCACCTAGGAAACAGCAAAAAGTGAATCTCATTAATCATAAAATCCTCTTATGACTGGACTGACAACTACTGTGAGAAATGTCAGCTTCACATGACAGACACAGAGAAGAGGCTTGTAATGGAAAATCTGCCTCATCTGTAGAACATCATGAATTAGAGACAATAATTTGCCTTACAAGCAGAGGATAATGTCATAATTATTCTTACTACTTGTCACTTTACATCTTGGTATTAGATGAAGGCTCAGAGATGTTCACAGCTGAAAATTTCTGGCTTCAGTCCACATGAACAGGTTATCCCCTTTCTATTTGAAGAGAAAACTGCAAATAGCCACCTCTATATAGGACCTCTATCTGGAGTGCAATTTCACTGTGAAAAACTGGTATGCTCTAACTATGGCTAAGCATACTATGAAGTCAACATGGAACTCTGTGCACTATTAGGTTTTGATCTTCAAAAGGATGATAACCTTAATTTTCCAGTTAGATTTTTACATACTGAGAATAAGCCTTATTACCAGGAAGAACAGAAAATCTGTTACCCAATTGTATAAAATTTTCTTTGTAGAAGACCAACACTTAAAATAACTCAAATTCTTAACATGAAAAAAGGAAAAGTGAAGAAGGGTTTTAATTAAGCTTTGTTAGCAGCTCTAATATTTCTACTGTGTGCAGATTTCTATATCTGTGGCACCTGAGATGCTCCAAACTCTGTAAACTGAAAAAGGTCATGGTTTTTATATGTTACAATTTCTTAAAGGGAAGCAGTTAGCCACTGGAATAGCGATGACATAACATGAACAGGGTGTAATGTTTGTAATAGTAATTTTCTCATTTCATTAGAACACACACAAGTGACACAGGAACTGTTGAGGAAACTCACAAGGCCAGTTTATATCAGCATTCATATTACATGAGCATATATTCCTTCTTGCCTAGGAATCAACTCTCTGATTGCTTCAGGATAAATAGAAAACACCAGAAAATGTCTACTTTTAGCAGATGTATGCAGCAACTGGCAGGACCCCTAGAGTAAACATAATTCACTTCTGCAGGAAACAGCTTAAACTCCTGATATTAAAGAAGATTTTGGCTACAGAAACCAATCAAACATTGGCGTCTTGTACAATACTGGACTTCGAGCTGATATCATCCTCACTTTAAAATGAACTTTTCCAAACTCTCTGGGTAGGCCTCTCAAATTAGTGTATTTTTCCTTTGGTGAAGCTTCTCATTAAGCTGGCTCTGGACAAACTATCCAAATACAATTTTTCATCCTGAGAAGAGTCCAGATCCACACAAAGACAGCCAGGATACATCTAAATTTGCCTAAAAAAAAAAAAAAAAAAGTTGTCCTCTCTCTCTCCCCCTCTCTCTCTCGAGGCCCCGGCTCCATTTTTGCCTTTGATAGCTTGAGAGAGACAAACCACAGTTGGAAGGATTTTCCCCAGGGCCTTAAAGATCTCAGAGTGGCTGTGAACCTTTTCCTTTAGAGAGAGCAGGCCCCCATCGATGGCATAAGGAAAAAGTCTGCGCTTGGTCCAGGGGGAAACAGGGCTTTATTCAGTATTGAGTCCTTCTTCTGTGGTCCTGCCCCGACAGGGTCCAGAGCCCAGTCCCGGTCCCCGTCCCCAAACCAAGAGGAATTTTCTACATGGTTTCCTGGCTTTTTTCCAGGGGGAAGGGGCTAGAGGCCAGGACAAACCACTACCCAATCAGGGATAAAGTGGGAGTGGAACAGAGTTGGATTACATTCCAGTGCGGGAGAATGGGCAGGGAAAAGGAGCAGAGACAAACTTTGGGATGATACATTTTCCAGGGGAACAAGGGGTACAGAAGAAACCATTACAAAACCCAATATAAAAATGAAATACAATATAAACCCAAATAATGCACAACAACAAAATGTAATCTGATCAGGACAATGGAAAATAATTTAGAAAAAATTTAGGTGGTCAGGACTAAGACATCACTTGCCAAATGTTTGCTGTGTGGCTTGGAAAAATCCTATTTGTCCAGTGGGTGCAAACTTTTTTCTCTATCCCTCTTACCATCCTTTGTTTGACCAGGCCCAAATCACTTTGATTCTGGATTGCTGGTGTTTTTTCTTTAACCATTTCCTACCCTGTCAGTTTTCAAGTACTTTGGAAATAGATGTCATCTCTTAGTAAGAGGACTATGTCTGTCATCTTCCTTAGAATCTAAAGCCAATGAACTGAATTATCATGGTTTTCCTGGAATTGCCAGGAACAGAGGAGATAGATAGTTCCTTGAACCACCTGCAGGAAACATGCAGTGTGAATTTTCAAACCAAGATGATCAGAAACATATTAACACCCTCTTGTCTCATCAGACTAACAATAATAAATTAAGATAATATAGAAAACTATCTTCCACCCTCATCTGATAGAGTCATTCTTCTTTTTTTCTGACAGGAAATAATACCTATTTTTACCAAATAGACTATTACTTGACAATCTAAGCTCATTAGTTCAGGTGAAGTTTTCCAATGTCCTGAACAATGCCAAACAACACCTTTTTTTCAAACTAAGTGATCTTTCAGTAGTGAAGTAGCTGAAATATAAGCAAGTCTGTACATAAAGAACTGTAAAAGTAGATGAGGGGATTTAATAACAGTCAGCATCACAGTTACCAAAGAATGAGTTCCTAATTGTATTCCACAAATAATAAGGGATCAAAAGTGGGTTTGTGTAACTTCCTTGCTTTTTTAATTTAATGGTTTTCCTCACTGTGGGGAAAAAAAAAAAAAAAAAAAAAAAAAAAAAAAAAAAAAAAAAAAAAAAGGAAAAGAGAGGGAAAAAAAAAAAAACAAACCCCAAAAACAAACAAACAAACAAAAACCCACAAACAAACAAACAAAAAACCCCACCAGCGGACTCCCAATCTGATGAAATGTAATTCACCACAAGGAAAATGTGTTTTTTTAAATTCCAGAGAGCTTCCACTTAAGAGAAAAAAGAAAAATGCTTCTGGCTAGCATTATAATGAACTTTTATTTTATTAAAATCAAAGCAAGATAGAGCTGCACTGCACTGTGCTAAGAGACCTCATCTCCAAGATGGGCTCTGGGCTAGCCAACAACAAATACAATTAACAGTTTTTTGTTGGAAGAAAGAGAAAATGTCACTGGCCAGGCAGGCTTGTTAAAGCAATCTAAGAGGAGACAGTGGCAGGGCAGGCAGCAACATGGAACTTTCAGTCCTCTCCATTGTGTGACTTCGCTTAAGAACTTTATAAAACAGTGACTTAAATCCACAGTGCATCTTCCTATAGCAATGATTGGTGTGTACCCCAGAAAAGAGACAAAAAGGCATTGATAAAGTAAAATTTTGATTGTGTTTCCTTTTATCTGAACAGTGTCTACAGTGGGTCAGACACTATCTAAATTAGACCTGCAAGCAAATAATATTTCCTGCACGCTGGGATAATTTGTGGTATGATAAAAAGGTGAGAGTTGGGGCACCCAGTTACTGCAGGCTCCCTTGGAAGCCAAGATTATCAAACTTGAATTCCTGAGATAGCATTACTATCTGTATAGTTAAAAGAAGAGTAATTTGTCCCATTTCTAAAAGTCTTGCCATTTCAGATTTCATAGCTGCAAACTGGAAAAATAAATCAGTTTCCCAGACGAAAAGGCATTCTCCAAATTCCTTACTGAATGCATTTTCATTAATGAAATTGTATTTTACATCTGAAATATAAACATCATTTCAAACAGGGGAGACAAAGTTGAAAGGTTTGGTCCTTGAAAATACAGTCTATAATATAAGAAACCAAGGAAATGCCAAAACCCAGTCTGCCTCAACATCTGAAGGAAATATGCCACCTGGAGAAAAATTACTCTGCAGGATCTAGGGTGAGACATGAGGCAGCTGAAATACAGTCTCACAACATGAGTCTGTTGTAGCCATGTACAAAAACGTAGCCTTGGACTACAGGGGGATAATGCCAGTTCAGCATCAGAGGATTTTCCTTCTATAAGCTTTTAACGGTTTTTCTCATCTGAAAAAGTCCCAACTACGGTGACAGCTACATGAGTAAAGAGGTGCCTTTTATAATGGCTGCCTTCACATTATGCTGCTTAGCTGGAGGTTTTGCAAAAGGCTGAGAATATTCTGATATAATGCTGTTGGCAAAAAAAGCTGTGGGAAATCCAATCATGGACAGCACAGTGGTTTGTGGAAAAAAGAGGTCTTTCCTAGCATTCTTGAAAGAATACGAACATTACTGTCACTGAAAATAGTCTACCCTTCTCTACACCTTCCTCTGTGGGCTCCCATCTCCTTGTAAAGCTAAATATAAGCTGCCTGGCTTTGTTTTTTGCACATCTCTCGAAGCCTGCTCATGCCCTAATGTTTACCTCATGTGGCAGCTTCTTAGGACCCTTAAAAATTTCATTGTAGCAGGATTTCTAAGGATTTTTAAGACTGAGACTAGTCAGATGGGGACACTCATCCCATCTGCAATCATTAACATTTACACAACTACCACACTGTTCTCAGAACTTCCTTTTGTTGAGCTTCATCCCAAGTTGAACTGCAGGAGTAACACAGCAATATTTGTCACACTAATTAATTAAGTCCTCCCCTTGTTTTGTGTCATCTTTTGACTTGTCTGTCCCTTGTGCTTTACAGTCAAACTGGATGTCTTCTGGAGCAGGATGCTTTATTTCGGACTGCCCATAGATAACTTCACAGCAACAACATAGGTGAGGTTCTTAACCACAACATCCAGCAACTTTGTAACAGCAGGTCAGAATTTCAAATATGGTTGGAGGTCGATTCTCTTCAATCCTGCGATCAAATGAGATGTGAAAATGTGGGAAAGGGGTCTTGAGAAAGCATGTGTACACATACATATACACACACACATATCTCTACATTGATGACGTGCTAAAGGCAGATAGCTAATAACCCTAAATATGCGGTGCATCTGTGTCCTGTCTCACATAATCCAGCACATATACCCCTATGAGACTCTGGACAAATATTTCTAAGCCAACTCTCCCCTTCCTTTAACCTTTCCTCGGAGCTTGGTTAGTGCTCTGAACCACTATGCCCAGGCACTGCCAGAGCATATGTGTGCTTGCAGCCAGAAAGAGGGCAGCAGGCACATCTAGCTAGGGGCACCACACCGCCTTCTCTGCTGCCCAAGAGCAGAGAGGTGTCCTGCTCTTTGCAAGGAGAGACATGGCAGCAGCTAGGGAATTGTCCTTTCCTGGGCATCATAAACAAGGTAGGGAGGATATTCTGCAGGCTACAGTCTTCCATTTGTTTTGAAGTTCTGTTTGTGATCAATGTGGAGACAGCCACAGGCAGGAATTGATGAAAAAGGACCATTTTGCTCTGGGTGCAGAGGGTCTGAGAACCAAAGTGATAGTCACAAGGGGAGACACCATCCCTTAAGTCAGGCTGCAATTTCTAAAGTAGCTGGAGCATGGCAAACAAGTCAGAGAGGGCTCTAGGAAAGTATTACAGATCTCCAAGGCCTGTGGAAAGCCCATATGACCAGGAATAAGGAGGCCAAATCTATGAGTTGCAAGTGTTTTGTAACATGGATGTGGGTGGAAAGAAGACCCTGATGGTGGCCAAGCCTCCCTGCTGTTGGAAATTAGGCAAGGCAGACTTCACCCAGGCTTTCAACTCTGACCTGGATTTTTTAGTGTCATTTTAATTGTCTTTTCTACTCTAGAGACAAAACACACTTGAATGATTTGAAGTCCCTTGAGAAGAACTGAAACACAAAAATTAATTTTTTCTTATTTGGACAAAATAGTCAACAATCTAACGTTGTCTCTTGTCAGTCTGTGGAAAAGAATCAAGTTCTTCACAATTCTCCTAAAAGTTGGAGCCAGTTAACAGGGGCTCAGAATTCTTTTGGTTTGTGGGTTCACTTGCAGTTGTTTGCCTTTTTTCTGTTTCTGGTTTTGTATGTGCATGGTGTGCCCAGCCTAATCTGATGAGTCAGACATAGTCTTACATCTGTGGTAAAGCCTGCCCATAGAAAATGTTCTAGTGAATCTTTCTCATGGTATGAAGCTAAACTTTGAAGGCTCTGTTGTGTTCTGAAAGGCTTCTTTAAACTATTGTGGATATTTTCCAATTTCTGGCTTTTTGCCAGAAGCATGATTGAGTTTTGATTTTTAAGACTTCTGGATTCCTAAAAGGCATGCTCTGATATAAAAAAGAATAAAAGCTTTAATAATTGCCAGTAATGAGTGGAAGTGCTTGAATTAGCACAGAAAGTCAAACTGGCTTTTTTAATATATAAGCCAATCTGCAGTCAAGGACAGACTTCCTGCTTTGTCTTTGTTAATTTTGATAGAGAATGACATAGCTGAGGGTGTAATTCATAAGGCAGAGTTCTACAAGTGCAGAGTTCCTGCTGCAGATAGAGAACACTTGGGTTTTTCATTAGCAATAATTCAAAAGCAGAACAAAAAAGAGAGAGTTATTGAAAATATTGATGGTTATGCAAAGTCTGCACTTAAAAGATCAAAGATAAAAATTTATGAATAATTCTGGGGATTTATTTTCATGCCACTAAGCAGTTGCATGAGTGAAACTAAACTACTCCTCGCAATAGAGATAAATTATAAACAGTCTGGTTTTTTACAGATTTGCCTTACTAAACAAGCAACAGTTATTTTCTGTACTCATTGATATTGCTTATTTCTCACAGTTAAATGGGCTTTTCTTGCAATTGTCAAGACAGTGCTACAGCAGTGGAAGGTTTGTTGGTAATATATTGTTGTTGTAAATACAGAGTATGTTTTCATTACCAGAGTAAATTCTTTCAGGTATACGGCAACAGTATGGTGAATTCAGCATTAGAAAAATGTGCAAGAAAGAGATTTTATGGCTTTTACCAAATACCCTCCGCAAAGCTGGTTTTGAATTTACATGACACTTGTCTACTATCTTGGTTTACAGAGCAGCAGAGCAGGTGGAGTGGTTAGACCAACACCAGAGGCCCATGGTTTGACCTTCTGCATGTTGCTAAGTAGTTGTTAGGGATGTGACGCTGCCTAGATACAGTGCAGATGCTGTTTTGCAAGTGAAATCTGTGGAAGAGGAAGTTAAACAATGAAGGACAGGAAGATGATATGTGAGCCGAAAATCTGGAGATGCAAAGCAAGCAGAACACATTGGACTACTGTGTGGTAACATTAGGGTGCATCACTATGCCCTAAACATAGTAAGAATGACTACAGGCCAGCTGGAAATTTACCCAGTAGCCTATGCCACTACTAGAAGTAAAATGGTAAATCTGGAAAAAAAAAAAAAAAAAAAAAAAAAAAAAAAAAAAAAAA
>JANEHK010000064.1:2987372-3026319 GCA_025960845.1 Tachycineta bicolor
AAAAAAAAAAAAAAAAAAAAAAAAAAAAAAAAAAAAAAAAAAAAGAAGAAGAAGAAGAAGATGATGAAGAAAAAGACTTACGATCATAGGACACATGAAGTAACTTAGTTTAATGGTAGCTCTCATTTAAGAAATAAAACAATGAAGCTACGGACAACTAAAAGATGGACTTCAGAATTCTCTCTCATCTCCAAGTCTTACAGCATCATCTTTCATCACGAATAATTTTATATTAAATTAAAATTTTCTAGGATGTAAAAAAAAACCCCTGTTCATAAGGAAAAACATAATGTGAACAAGGGAAACCTGTAAAGTGCTATTTGACTTAAGCAGTCAAATGTTGAAAATGCTGTGAGTTTAAAAGTGTCCAGAAACAGGAGCACTTTATTGCTATGGTCCAGCTTGCAAAGATCTGCATATTATTGCAGATAATGTTATTTGTGAAGAAAGTAACTTCCCAAAGTGTATCATTAGACAAATGAGATGCTGGAGCTGTAATGCAAGTGCTTGTTTAGTGTTCTAGCCTACAGAGCTGGCACTGCTGCAGTGGTTAGACTATTATCATAGGCCCATAGTCTGACCTTCATCATCCTGCTAGGTAGTTGTTAAGGAGGTACCACTGCTTAGATAAAGCACAATTAGGCAGGTGTTATGAAAAAAAACCCCACAGCTATGGGCAAAAAAAGCAGCACATCTAAACTGATTCTAGAATATTTACTCCATGGCTCACTACACTCATCATTGTACAGTATGTCAGAGAGGTCCATGGGCTAAGAAAATGCCAGCAGCCTGGGAGATGTCCTTCCATTCCACCTCCACCCAAGAGGGAGGAATTTGAGTGCTCTGGCAATGGACAACAGCTGGGACCAAGCTCTCATGTCCAGAGCCATGGCATTCAGCACCCTGCTCTTGCCTGCTGAGGGTACCACTCCTTCCCTTCCTTCACAGGAAGGGTGAGTTACAGATAACCGCTTTTACCTGGCTTTGCAGTGTCGTCTGCAGTATTAGCCACTGTTTCACAGTAAATACCCAAATGGTTTTTCCAGTTAGAGAGTTGTAATGACATCGTGCACCTTATCCGTCCTATCCATGACACTGCATTTAGAACACCTTATACAGGAGCGACACCATTGTATGGAGCAGCAGAAAAGAATAATCACAGTCTATAGATAAAACTGTGTTACTACATAGAACTGCATCAGCTGTTGGACACGGCCCAATGTTATAATTTACAATGCACTTTCCATAAAATTTATAATTTCTGGATTTTTTTAAAATTTATGTTTTTAAATTTTGGATTTACATGGCCCCAACTTTGAATCTAAGAGGCACACAGAGCAGTCAAGTGGGATTAGTATTTAAAACCTTATCTTTTAGCTCCAAGTATGAAGGCAAAGATTATTCATATGATTTATCCAGGGTCACAGAGACAGTCTATGAAACTGATGCTAAATCTCTTGAAACATTGGGCTGGTTCCTAGATTGTCTCTGAATCCTTTTTTTTTTTCACTTGCTTCATATTCCACTTTCTTGCAAAGAAATGTTTCATAAAACTGTGTCACAAAACCAACTGTCTAGTTGGGGCAGGATCTATCACTGCTCTAACATCTTGCAGATTTTTCATCACAATTTAACTTTCAAAGCCAAAACAAATGAGAGACATTAAACTTACATTGACCTTTTGGACCTTTGTGTTTAACAAAGTAACTAGTATGCAGACAGACTGTTGTGGCTCTCATATATATTATTGTTTCTGTTATCTTGAAAAAAATATTTGTATGTTTTCTCACAAATATTTGGAAAGGTCATCTAGACAATGCAAACTCCTGCATCTTCTGTTCACAAGCTGTCTTTAACTTTCTCAGACTACTGTCCTCTACAAATAATTACATATACAAAAATAAGGGGAAGTAATTTAAATATATCTCTAGGTATTTGTATATGCATGTGTGACTATAGTATATAGATATACTATAATCTGGTATTGGCCCTTCACCCTCATGTGTAAATGACATAAACAATTATTCACATACATTTTTGAAGGAATCCTATTCCTTTGGAGTGAAAAATATAGGTGAATACTATATGGCAGTATGTTTAAATCCATTCATGGAGAAGGCCAAAGCACAACCTGCTTTAATTGCAGAAGGAAGTTTCAGATGATTCCAAGTAGAAGCTGTATGCCTATCTCCTCTGGTCTTTTGAAGAGCCCAGCTTAAAAGGTTTTATCTAAACCAGTCTGCTGTAATACAAAATCCGACCAAGAATAATTCTTCTCTTCCCAGCTAGGTATTTGTTGTCTTCTTTCCCTGTCCAAGTTAGCTGGTCACTTTTGCCTTTACATGTGTTTGGTTTGGAAATCAGACAATTTAATTCCCTATAGAGATTTCTGGACAGATATTTCTAAGACAAGAAACAGCTGGTCTTCATGGTGTTCCTACGGTGATCAGAGTTCCAAATAAAAAAATAGCAACAGAAGTTAGATCTCATATGTAAATTGTACATTTCCATAATGCTGAATACTTCTTAAGTAAGAAAGAAAGCATCCTGCAATATCCAGAGGATATAAAAAATAGTATATTTTCCCAAACTAAGTTCCTCAAAATCAGTAGTAATGAAAAAATAGTGAGTAACAAAACCTGGGGACAGAATGACTCCATAAAAGTAAATTCTGTTCAGGTGATTGCTCTTCTGTTTGACTTTGACCACAGCCTAATCCCTTTTCCCCACCTTGATTTCCTTTTTTCTCTCATGTTTAGCTGCTGAACCCTGCAGTGGAGGGATAAGCAATATCTAAGCACGACGGGGTCAGGATCATTATCTGGGATTCTCACAGTTTTTGCAATGATAGTGTTTTCTTCCTTTCTAGTGGCAGACTTATGTAAACTGTGGCTGGGTTAAACTTGAAGCTTTAGGGTTTTGTCATCTTTTGCCATTGATTATCCTCAGAAGGACCTGCTGGCTTTTTTCTGTACAGCTGATGCTGTGTCATTTTTATTGCATATGCATGGACAGTGGAATTCATAGTTGGTTTTATCCCACTATCAGTCTTTATCTGTAAAGAAAATGGAGCCTGGACTAACTGAACACAGAATGATGTGTATGTTATTGCTTTACTCCTCTAGAGGGAACTCTTACTTTAAACCTCTTCATGCATTTCTCTGTAAATGCAGTGGGTTGTCCAAGATGAGGGAAGACCTACAACCTCTTTTTGCCAGAATGAAACTTGACAGAAACCAGCAGTGGTTGTCTTCAGGTACAATGGTTTTCAGTTTTGCTCCTTTTTTAGCATGGCCTGACAATTCCATCTCCAGGAAACATGCAGGACACTCTTAAGTATGGTGCAGAGAGCTGGATTTGGACCTTTTCCAATCCCGACACTGTGTGTGCTGCATCAGTTCTTCAGACTGATGGGAGAAACCTGAATTCTGTTGTTTTTGTATCAGCCTCAGACAGCAGAGAAATGTCCTGAGGGTTTAATGTAAGAGCTTGCCTGGGGGCGTGGGGAGAGGACTGGGAGAAGTGTAGAGTACAGCAACTGAACTACAAACACTTCTAACCCACACCATCCCTGTGTGAAGCTGCCCTGTTAGCTGCAAAGGCTGAGGCCCATTTTCAGACCTGAGTTGGTTTCAAGATCCATGGCTGGCAAATAAAAAGGACTTCTCTGTGGGAGGAACAACTTCTGCATTCAGAGTAGTGTGGAGAGCAGTCTTGTGGGTATCATGAGGTCTCTGTTTTGGGCTGAGCTGCTCTCAGTAGATGAGTGCAGTCCTGTCACAGGATCTCAGAAGACTGGATAATAGGGCAGGCTTCCTCCCACTACCTACCACATATCTGTGCCTCTCCCAAAGACCAATGTCAATCTGCCAGCTTCTCTGACTACCCTTATATGGAAAAGTAATAAATCACCACTTCTGTTCGTACTTCTTTGGTACAGTGCCAGCCTTCCTACACTCACAGATGTCTTTATAGGGAACAAGCCATGACAGACTGCAGATGCAAACCCATCAGTGCAATATTGACCAGCTTACTTCAGGGAAAAGGGATATCCCTGAATATAGAAGAACTTTGGTCTGACTCAGCATCCTCAACAGCTGGAAATTATAAGAAACAAGATGGAGAAAAGTGGATAGCTGAGTCTGTTGGTACTTCATACCTTGTCTGCATTTTGCAGAATTCTCCAGTCCACTAACTTGGCTTTCTGGTGTGAACTAATTCCAAAATTCCCTCAGAAATAAAGCGCATAACTCCAGTTATGAGCAGTTTGCAGTCCCCCACACAACTGGATAAATCATGTGTGCCGGAATCAGAAAGGAGAATAATGATAAAACCATGGAATTTTTTTTTTTTTTGTTTATTTTCAAGTCTTCTAGGGAATTATGGGCAGGAATTTCTAATTTACCAGGATTTGTGCATTAGGGAATGGCATCAAAAAAATTTAGCCGGGCAAGAAAAACATGACAGATCAAAGAAAAATTACCTGTGTTCCTTGTTGTTAGGCAGCTGTGAGGACTGATTCATGCTGGTGCTAGTTATGTGATAAATTCAATTGTAACAACAAAAGTAATCACAGGACCTAATCTGATTCCATGAACCCTTCAGCTGAATGAAGTGAATGATCAAGAAGTGGGTAAAGGTTATTATAAGTGGCATTTATATCTTGCCGAACATCTCGAATTTTCTACCTTCTCATTCCCAGATTCTGTCTCATTTGTTTCCGCTGCATGAGTTCCCTGAATTTCTTGTATCAGAGGGTGATTAGTTCTCTATTAGTGCTGAACCCTCTTCTACTCTGCTTCATTTCTCTGAGATAATTTGTGACAGATAAGTAAATGCCAGAGGAGTATGCTCTTCTCAGGGAGCAAAAGTGGATTAACAGAACAGAGGTGTACCGGAAAACGGACAGTCCAGTGGAAAAGTTTATTTGACTACTTCCCTTCTTCTTTCTTAAATGGTTCTGTTCATACTACCTTTACAAACAAGGATAGCGCATGAACCCCAAACCAATCCCTAGCTGGTGTAGATTCAGTACTTTCTGTGTGGAATAGTTTCATTTACAACATGTATTGAGACCTTATCCTTGAGGCTTTTCAAGAAATTGTTTTGTTATTTCTACCATGTGATATGTAATATAAAGTTAATTCGCGTTCGGTCTGAATTCGACTTTGTAAAATATAAAATGTACTTGGGATTTGAGAAACGGAATGTGAGGGGGACACAAAGGATTGAGAAACGAGGGGTTTCTACCAGGAAACCATCAGAACACTCATTTACTCAGTGCATAGAAGGAGTGACCAGATAAGACGTGTCCTCCCCCCCTCCCTCGATGAACCTGCTAACGATGCAGCGATCAACACCAGATGGGTATCTTATCTGCTCCAGTTTTACATCTCTAAACCCCACTCCGAGAAAGCAATCAAGACATTGTTCCACCCCAGGAAATCTATTCAACTGACCGGAGACATGGACATGAGTATCTGATGAATCAAAAAGGGACATGAGGAGTAAGGTAGCTCCTCATCCTTAGCAAAAGACTGTATAAAAACCAGCAGCTTGGGGCACACTTTGTGAACAGAGTGGATACGGAGCGATAGAGTCCGTTTCGGCGTTCACCCAGTGCCAAAACCCGGGGTTCGACGCTGTTCCTTTTAATTGTGGCTGATAGAGACTGAATTTAAGTCTCGAAATTAAACTCTGTATTTTGATTCATGAAATTGGGCTTGATCATTTATTACATAATGTATTTGTTTTGGGACAGTCATTCCTTTTCTGTGGTGAGAAGGCTCTTTTTGCAGACCACCATGACAATGCCATCCTATCAGGTAAGTACCTGTGAGGAGGAACAAGAGGCATGTGAGCATGCAAATCCTGCTGAGACAAAGCTGAAGGACTCTCAGGTTATGTGCAGTACAGTACAATGCAGCATACGCAATTTAGAACAAACTGTGCTCTCAGCAGTTTATTTTCAGAGAGAAGTCCAGAAGCTACATCAAATGTATGCAACATTGAGAGAAATGAGAAATCTCAAGGTGCCAAGTTTATAAGTTATCCACTGTCTGGTTTGCCTAATGTCAGTTATTGGTTGTTTGTATCTTCTGTTTTGTGTATCGATGTTATCTGTTATCTGTATAAGTTACCAGTTCTATGTATTAATGTTACCTCTTCTCTGTACCCCGAACCCCAGTTCTTTACTAAATGCTGTACTTCCCCGGTTTCTTCCCAGTTCTCGAGGCCCCAAACCCCTTACCTTATCCTGAGTTAAGCCCCCGTTGCCCCCCTAGAAGCCTAATCCACCACTGCCTCGCCTGCTGCTCCCCATCCACCCATCATGACATCAACGCCGCCCACCTTTCCTCAGCTCTTCCCCTCCTGCCTGTCAACCCAGAGGCCCCTCCTCACCTGCTCCTGGCCCAACACCGCCCATTATGGAAATCAGGCAGGAAGGAAGTGTGGTGGACACCAACAGCCCCTAAGAACAACGAGCCAGCATGAATTTCGGGAGAACGAAAGGCAGTGCCAGGTGAGGAAAGAGCTTGGGCATCTACTGACAACTTCCAGCCATTTTCCAGATTCTCGCAGTACTTAGGAGGTCCTCGTTGAGAGACACCCCTCCAGACCTGCGCCACCTGGAACGAAATCTGGGGGACTCCCACGAGGGAAGGCTCCTGACACTGCGGTGTGAGCAGCAGCTTCGTCGTGGACCTTCTCTTCGGCGGTGCCCATTGGGAGTAGTGGTGGCATAGGCATCCCTGAGCCCTCCCTCATAAAAGAGCTCAGAAATAAAGCCATTAAAAGGAGTTAAACTGATCTCTTGCCTTTTCATTTCTAACAACATGATTGAGCCCAGGAGAGAAATGGGGACAGAGAGAGCAGAACAATTGAATATAAACAAGCTGCTAACCAGGCATTAATATGCATTTGTTTTTCTATGTCAGAGGGCAGCTGGCTTGTCTTTTTGCAGTTGCAACTTCTCTGGAAAGCCTTGCAGAAGCAGGTGGTGCAGTGAAGCATATGTTTTGCAGCAGCATACACAGCAGTCATACGTGCTATTTCTGGTTTGGTGCAAATAAACAGTCCTGCCTGTGATTGCATGGTTGTGCTTTCCTAAAGTTTACAGCCTACCTTTATTCATACTCCATCAATGAGGACTTCTAATCATAAGCATGGCTGGCTGTGGTCCTTGCATAGGTAGGAGAGAAACAGAGTAGGATAACTCCTATCATCATTTGGTTTGGGCAACCCCAGAATGCAACTTTCAGAGTGGAGGCAATCCATGCTCTCAGAATTTATTTTCTTCTGACACAACACCATAAACCTCTTCAAAGCACCTTCCTTCTCCAGCACAGGGGAAGAACCCAGAAACACAGAATAATCTGCAAAACCTAAGGAAATAGAAAAATGCTGGATTATAAATCCCAGGTTAATATGTGGCTTGCTACTAGGCTGCTGTACAGGTTATTATCCCTACATATTCACAGGGTCCAGCAGCTCTGCCTGCTGGAATTAGAGGAAAAGAGGCCATCTCCCCCATAACAGCATCTGTTACTTGACACTAAGGAGAGGTCTCAATGTCCAGCCT
This sequence comes from Tachycineta bicolor, assembly GCA_025960845.1. NCBI lineage: Eukaryota > Metazoa > Chordata > Aves > Passeriformes > Hirundinidae > Tachycineta > Tachycineta bicolor. The sequence goes on from JANEHK010000064.1 coordinate 2,994,955, forward strand.
TCGGGACGCAATGATCAGTCTTCCAGAAATACAGTACCATTACATCAGGAGCAATATTCCCTCAGCATGGAACAGATGAAAAATTTTTTCATGAGGTTAGAAACCATGAAAAACCCACCAAGTGTGAAGACCTTCTTAAACTGCTAATTAGCCTCTGTCTGTCTCATCACTGCCTTAAAATCTGAGATCCTATTAGTATTCATTTACCTAGAAAGATACGTGGGCTGTGTCTACACTGTAAGACACAGTGGTTCTCACAGAGAATCTTGATACAACAGATTGCATTGTAGGACCAAGAGAGAAAAAAAACCAGCAAATATCCATATTAAGCCTTAGCTTAAAATCTAACTCACTCAACATGATAACAAATGAACATTCAAGGACTGTGTACCTTGGCTTTCAGTATAAACAGTTTAGCAATAGGTAGTATCATTTAACATACTTTGTACCTGCATACAGTTGATGTATACACTTAGATACAAAAATTTTACTTCACAGTTTATCCAGAAGCCTTCATTTTTTAAACTGAAGTCTTCACTGTAACTACTGAGAATTTTGAATTTCTGTTGGAGCAAAAAGTACTTAAATTGTCAGAACAGAAAATCAAAGTTTTTGTTTGTGTATCTACCCTCGGGGAAATCTCAGATTTTCAACAAAGAAAAGATGAAAATATCAAAGGGCTCACCTATCATCCTCTTCTAAGCCAAATGAGCAGAGAAAATTTACTCACAACTGATTTTAAGCAACTCCTTAGGGTCAACCTAAGAACCAAGACATTAAATAAGTATTGTTTAAGCGTATTGGAATTTCTCTAATTTGAAAGGTGAAAAATATGTAAATAGCCCTATTGGCTAGAATATATGAGAATATCTAGACCAGGCTAGAGTTTTACCAGCTGGTAATCCTTCTCTGAGAGTGATAAGACCAATCAGCAGAATAAGACAAATGTAGCCAAGATTCTACACGATGATTTCCCAGCCTCTAGTCATATGATGCCCAGATATTTCCAGTACTACCGGCAGTATTGCTGTGCATGACAGGCCTAGACAGTCTTTTCTTCAGAAGTTATATCTCATAGTTTCTGAACCACGTAGTCTTTTGGCATCTAAAATTCTTGTGTCAAGGTGTTCCACCTTTCAACTACATTTTCTGTGAAATACATCCCTTATTTTGTCTTCGGATTTTTCTTATATCACAGATACATTGCTGTCACCATCTGGACTGTTGTGAGGAGGGAAAGTTCCCACAAGTATGGTCAGCACACCAAGGTACATTCTAGCCTGCTGCTTTGTGAACCTGCTACATTTGTTGGCGACCTGGCATGGACATTGTGCATGAAATTTGTGTATATTGTGTAGAAATATTTCTTTTGTATGAAGTTGTGAATATTGTGTAGAATTTTTCTTGAGAGCGTGCTGAAATATTTTCAAGACAGGAGCTCCTCACCTAGCAGCAGCATGGCTGGGAATGACACTGCACATACAAAGAACTTGCAGAACATTTTCTCTACTCCCTAGGACTGCTGTGACAGTCTTGAGACCCAAAGTCTCACTGCAGAGCTGTTGACCTGAACAGTGGAGCAAGGACCACAAAGAAGTAAGAAGACCCTCTGTCTAACAGTGAGATAACCAAAGCACCTGTCAAAGGGTTAAGCCTAAATTTCATTCAGAAATTACCTCAAGACACTCTAGATACGTTCTTCTGCTCTCCTCAGTGCTGCAGGGTTCAAACTTTCAGACCCTATGTTGATGACTCTAGGAAATGATGGAGTCATCCAGAGTGAGAAAAATGTGAAAAACAGGTCTGTCAAACAAGGGTGTTCCCCACTCTGTTCCCTTCTCTTCTCTTTCCTAGGACTCAACTAGCTCTTGAAAGTAAGCTGGTTTTTACCATTGAACCTTTATACAGTGATCCCATGTTTTTACACACACTGGGATGTGAGGTGACTGCAAAATTCTTTTCTCCTCCTAATTACATTTGAAGAGCCAGACAAGGGAAAGGTGAATGAATTAATGTTCATGAGCACTGAGAAACCTGCTTGCAATTTCTGAACCATCCATGGTCTGTGTAGGTGAGTAATTTAATCTACCCTACTATCTCTGGTCTGCATTTCGTAAATATACTCTATTGAGAATGAAACTCATTAATGACTGTTGGACATGGAAGCTTCAGGAAGGTGTGGGCCCACAAGAATCTAGATAACAAAGTGGAGGGGAAAAAATGGAAATAATATGCCAGTTCAAACCCATCTTAACTGGCAGTATCTTAGGGGGAAAAAAAAAAAAAAATGTCTTTAAGCTCTGCCAAAAGTTACTCTCTTAGCCTGCCTGTGTCCGTAGCCAAGAGAGAAATGTTTCTTCCGGAGTCAAATGCTCAAAACAGCCTAGCATCTTACATCAGCATCAAACTTTGTGTTCCCTCCTGCACAAGGAGCTGTCACATGCAAATAGCCATCCTGGCCCTGCAGCAGGAATTTGTCCAAAAGTAACCTTCCTCCATCGTTTAATTCCCTTCTCATGTTTAGTCTCATGACAGACTGCTTTACACTGGCTGTCAGGCAGCACCTGTAACAAGTGAAAAGCTAAGCAGGAAAAGGACTTTCGACCAGTCACTGTGTATGTAGTGATTTTAAATGGCGTAGTACTGCAGGCTGCTGATCTCAGAGACTTAAAGCCTTGTTTTACCCTGGAAACTAAGGAAGGTTTAATTTCCATGTGGGAAGAGATTATCATGGGCACTTTGACAGGTATTTGTAGATCTTACTCTTTATTCCTCTCTGGTTTTCCCCATGTGCCTCATTCTGGGAAAGCTTCTGCAGAAAAGAAACTGCTAGCCTGAAGATGTGAGTGGGTTGGATTGAGATCACAGAGGAGAGGGAGGTCAGGAGGGCACAGGAAAGAGCTAAGCATTTATTTGTACGCTGGGTGTCGCAGTGTCCCTCACACCTGGCAGGCGCTGACCACAGGCTAGCTCAGTTCTGCACTGCGGCAGCGAGGCTCGGTCGGGGTTACAGGCAGGGCGAGTAACCTCCTCCCGGCGGGTTCTTGGTTCCCCACAAAGGCGAGTGGACCTGATGGCGTAACAAATGCGGCGATGGAAAAAGGGTCATCTCTCTTTAGGCACGGTAGAAGGTAGTTTATTAAGGGAAGTCTTGCAAGGAGCTCCGCCTCAGACCACTGCTGCCCAGAGAGAGCCCAGATCAAAGCTTGACAGCCATTTATAAACGGGAGAGGATCCAGGGGTGGTGACAACAGGTCAGCCAACCAGGGAACACAGGGGTGTAACGGGGTGTCAACTTCTGAACCATTAACAAATCACAAGAGGGGATTCCCTGGGCACCAGGCTATCACTCGACACCTCTCCTGGATCTTTCCAGAATCCAGGGAAGGGTCTCGAAGTGACAGACAGGGCGACCACGAGGAGAGGGGGGGGATTGACAGGGACAGGTGCAGGGGAGGAATGATTGAGAGAAAACGTCTGGTTAAATAACTAACTCATAAGGGGGGAACTATTACAGAACACAGGGGGGTACAGTGGAATGAACTATTACAAAAATAACTTAATAACTTAATAAAACAACTCTTGCACCACTACAGCTGGGCACAAGGGACGCAGTATACTTGGGAAGGTGGGTAATGTGACAAGGATACAGTGAGTAACTCCTCACTGCCCACTCATTCCATTTGCATACCATTTTTTCCTAGCCTATATTGCTTTCAAGTTGCTGTCTCTTCCAAAGCCATAGGTTGCCCTGTTTGCCTGCTGGCGCTAGCTGCCCCATGCCTACCCACACCAGAAGGGGAAGGGCATATCTGCAGAGGCTGTGATTTTCCCAGTGTTGTCTCTGTTAAAAAGAGCAACTGGCACTTTAGCTACTTTTATAGTTCTCAGACCACTCTAGATCCATTCTTTGAGAATTCCCCCCCCCTTCTGGCTCTCAACAACTTATCTCCTCACCATGGGGCCTCTGAAAGGCAAACAAGTCTCCCAGGAACTGATAATGTGTAAGGGTCATTTTCAACACATGGTCAGAGACATGAAGCCTACCCACAGCTCTGTAGAAATATCCCAGGCTCAGAGCCTCTTTTCTTCCTGTGGGAAGTGTACAAAGGTGGTCTTCTCAGGAGGAGCAGTCAAGGATTGATCCCTCCAGGAGAAGCAAAGTCTTCTAAACCTGTCCACCTGATTCTGCCATTTACCAAGAGAGCAAAAATTGCTCAAAATATCTGAAGCAACCCACTAGCAGCTCTGTACAACATGAAAAGCTTGTGCAGAGCTGCTGGAAGTTTTCTTTGGCCACAGCTATCAGGAAATTTTAAAACGTGTATATGGATGTGCATGTGTGTGTACATTACCGTACAAGCACTGTATAGTAATTGAGCAGAGATGTGATAACAAGTCCAGCAAAGGAGACTGGAAGTCCATTTTTTTTATATCTGCAGGACCTTAAATATCCACAGGGATGTTACAGTGCCAGACTACTGCCTACCTGCAAGGCTGCCCATGCATATCCCTGGGAGCATTGTTGGTAATGCTGTAAAAGGACATTTTCATCACTCGTTCTATTCTGAGGAAATTTTCAGTCAAAGATAAAAACCCTCTGATCCTAGAAACACTGCCTGTTAATTTAAATGAAATGTGGGGAAAAAAAGAAAAAAAAAATCAGATTCCTGAGTATACTGTTATATTGTTCATGCTTCTAAGGAAAATGGGGTTTTCCTCATGCTTTCTGAGGAAGAAGAGGAAGATCTGGGGTTAGTTACAGTCCATTACAATATGTCTGGCAAGCTATTTAGTAAGAAGTTGAGGAACTTGGACCTAGCTGTGCTGTGACTGGGTAAGAAGGACAGCCTCTGCTTCACAAGGCTGGGAGAGTGAGTAGGCATGGTATCCCTGTACTGCACAGCAGTGACCACCTTATCTTCAGCATTCAGTCTTCAGGGTAGTGACTTACTAGGAAAGCTTTCTGACCCAGCCCCGTGCCCCCCTCTTTCCCTCACTGTTTTTCAACAAATGTGAAAGGCACTGATAAGTACTGCAAGTGAATGATACAGTGAATTTCCTTGTTTATGCTCCCTTTCATTTGTGAATTTGTCTCAACATTGTTAAAGAGCAAGGATCATTCTTTCTTTGCTTTTTCACATAACCATGTCTGAAGCCCAAATATCGATCAGGATAATCTTATCCACTCTGTTAACTCTTGTTACTTCCAGCTGCTTGGATTTTTACACTGGACTTTCATTTCTTTATGGAAGATTTATTCTGAGATTTATACTCTGTGATTAATTCATCAGATGCAGCAGGAGCACAGCCATGTTTCTAGTCAGCCTGCACACACTAAAGAGCTCTATGCCTGGCTACTCTGCTTTACTACACTTCACACCTCTGTACCTGGTGACAATAATACTGTCAGAAGTATCCAGATTTTCTTCTACAGGAGAAGATGGCATGGAATTGAAGTTACAAAATCAGTGAAAACACTTTGGTAAAGACAACAGAAATATTGTTCACAAAAGTTTCCTTGTGACGTGTTTTACTGTGTCAAACCTTAACAGAAGTGTGTAGTTACTCTTGGTCCTGGATCCAAGGTATTCCTTTCTAAGTTTTGCATCCACTAAATGTTTTCTGACATAGCTACTGTCACTTTGCAGTCATCTTTACGTGAGGCAGAGGGCAGTACAGTGTTTTCCCCAAATCAGCAGCTGAAATCCCTGTGTTGAGTGGTGTATCAAGGATTTAGATGTTTTCACATGTCAAGGTGTTTCACTTGCCCATGACTGATTCAAGATGCAAAAGCTGGGTACATTCTTGGCTTCAGTGACATGGAGGAATTCAGGATCCTGCATGGAGGAAGCAAAGCAGCAAGCAGGACTAGAACCCTAAAATTCTGGAGAGCTAACTTTGACCTCTTCAAGTATCTATTTGGAAGGGTCGCATCAGCTACAGACCTAGAAGAGAGCAGGGTCTGAGAGAGATGTTCAAGCATCACTTCCTCGGAGCTCAAGACTGATGAATCCCCATGAGTAAGAAATCAAGCAAAAGAAGCAGAAGACCTGTGTGCATGAGCAGGGAGCTCCCACTAAATCTCAAATGGAAGAAAGAAATTTATAGAATGTGCAGAAAGGGACAGGCCATGTGGAAGGACTGTAGGGACATCTTCAGAACACACAGGGATGTGACAAGGCCAAGGTCTGCTTGGAATTTAGTCTGGCAAGGGATATCAAGGACAACGAAAAGGCTTTCTACAAGTCAACAACAAAAGGGAGAATAAAGAAAATGTGGGGTTGCTGCTGAATTAGATGGGTGTCCTGGTGTTGGAAGACACAGAGGTCGTCAAATTGTTGAATGCCTTTTCTGCCTCAGTCTTTACTTCTGAGAACAGTGCTCAGGAATCCCAGACCTCAGCAGTAAGAGAAAAAGGTTGGAGAATAGAAGACTTGTTTGTAGAGGGTTGGGTTAGAGAGCAGCTAGGCAGATTGAACCCCCATAAATCTGCAGGCCTGATGGGATGCACCCATGTGTGCTGAGGGAACTGACAAACGTTGCTAAGCCAGTCTCCATTATCTTTGAAAAGTCATGGAGTGATTACTAGTAACTGGAGGAAAGCCAATGTTACTTCCATCTTCAAAAGGGCAAGAAGGAGGCCTGGGAAGCTACCAGGCAGTCAGCCTCACCTCCATCCCTGGAAAAGTGATGGAACAGGTCATTCTGGAGGTCATCACCAAGCATGTAAAAGAAATTAATTTCATCCTTATTCAGCTTGTTTATCAGCAGCTCAGATGAAGGGATAGCATGAACCCTAAGCCAGTTTGCAGAGGATACAAAACTGGGGGGAGTGGCTGACACACCTGAAGGCGTTGCTGCCACTCAGAGGGACCTTGATAGGCTGGAGAGTTGGGCAGAGAGAAACCTGATGGGGCTCAACAAGGGCGAGTTTAGAGTCCTGCCCTGGGGAGGAACAACCCCAGGCACCAGCACAGGCTGGGGGTGACCTGCTGGAAAGCAGCTCTGTGGAGCAGGAGCTGGGGGTCCTGGTGGACACCGAGCTGTCCACGAGCCAGCAGTGCCCTCGCAGCCAGGAGGGACAGTGGGATCCTGGGGGCATCAGGAAGAGTGTGGCCAGCAGGCCAAGGGAAGTGATTGTCCCCCTCTACTCCACTCTAGTGAGGCACATCTGGAGTGCTGTGTCCAGCTCTGGGCTCCTCAGTACAAGAAAGAAAAGGAGCTACTGGGGAGGGTCCAGTGCAGGCCACAGAGGTGATTTGGGATCTGCAGTGCCTCTCTTATGAGGAGAGAAAGAGAGAGAGTGAGCTGCACCTGTTTAGTCTGGAGAAGAGAAAATTGAGAGGGGATCTCAGCAATGCACACAAATACCTTCAAGGTGGGTGCCCAGAGGATGATGCCAGACTCTTTTCAGTGGTGCCTTGGCAGGGGGCTTGGACTAAACAATCTCCAGAGATCCTTTTCAGCCCTAGCTGTTCCTTGATTCTGTGACATCCATTAACTAAGAGGTGGGAGTGAGGGATCTTAATTCTCTCTGCTTTCATGTGATGGCCCCTCACTCCTTGCTTGTATTGATTCTTTCAAAGTTAAAATGTTTAGAAAGTGTTGAAAGGACTTGCATCATATTAAAATATATATATATATAGTTCAGGAAGCCTTAGTGAAGTTGTATTTGGCTCAAATGCATCACTCTCCAAGCTTGACCTGTAGAGAGATCACAATTAATCCTCTTGTCCTGCAGTCAAACAGGTTTCAATACAGTTTTGGGGATTTATTCATTAAATCCTTGTTCCAAATCTTCAAACATTTCCTCCACAAACAGTTGAATTTATTTTCACTCACCATTAGTTTACATAATGTAAGAAAGTCTAGTCTGGTAAAATGGTAGGAGACTTGAACTCAATATAATGTTTATTCTGTGGACAGTCTTTTCTGCAGTCCAATGTGCTACTTAATTGAATGAGAAAATTGTTTCTCTTCAAGGATTTAATGTTCTTTGTCTCATCTCTAACATTAAATACATAATTGAAGCACATCTATGTAAAATATATATTTGGGATTTTTTATGACTAGCACTAGGCAAGAATGTAAAATTGAATCCTGCCAGCAACACATACACAAAACACTGTAGAGAGAATTGTGTTCCTGCTTAACATCACTGTGTGTACATCAGTAATGAATGCTATAGAAAACATGATACAGAACAAAGATGAATATTTCTACAAGACAGAGCTCCAAAGTCTTCAAGATGTTGTCATGGCACAGAGGAAAGTCCAAACAGGAGATTTCTGCTATTTCTTTAAATGGACATACACTGCAATTGACAAGACAGTTGTACAGACAGGTCCATTTATTCTGATCAATTTATGGAGGACTTTCAAACACCTATTTTGCTTGGTGGGGTTAAATGGAACCCAATAGAAAAGGAAAAAAAAAAAAAAAAAAAAAAAAAAAGCAGGATCCTTAAAGAAATAGCTGATGCAGGCTGGTCTCCTCTCTGGGTGAAGGCAGGGTAGTCTTGCAATGAGTAACACACAAATTTATCAGGGTCCTATGCAGTCATGGCACAGGGAGTACAGGGGTGATGGTAGGAGGAAGGATGTTGAATTCTGCAAACTTTGCCAAAAGAGAAATGAAAGGAGAAATGGAAAACAGGATTCAGCAGCAAGCTAGGATAAGTTTGGAGAGAAGGTCATAGAGACTTAGTCATACCTACACAAAGATGTCCAAGCATCTGGTCTAAGCTTGGTAAGAAAATACAAGTTTTCTTCTTTGGTTATGTAAAAGCTACTTGTCAGAGCTCTTTGCCAACTTAATTACACTTTGTCTGGAAGAAAATTCTCCCATATAACTGCACATACCCCTACTCCCAAGATGCCCAAGGAAGTCTTGAAGGCAGCAGGACTGCTTTGGAATTGGTCTGGGGGACTCCTACTACCTTGACAGCTAAAGGAGTACCTTCATAGGGATCCTGTCAGAAAATAACTAAAACCAGAATGATGGTCAGCAACTAATCAGTCAGAAGAGGCACCACTGAGCACCTGAAATGTCTCAGAGAGGGTTGCTAAAACACTGACAAGAAGCCCCAAATAAACCTAGTATAAGAAGTCCTGCCCTATTTCCTCTCCTGATGTCTCCCCTGCAAATTCAAAATTATGCTTTCAACTTCAGGGGAGAAAGAGGAAAGTGGCACCAAATTTTGAATGTGACTGAGTGCTTCAGCCTTTAATTAAAAAATATCCAGCCACGAAAATGCCTTTTTTTTTTTAGGTTTGGTTTTTTTTTTTTTTTTTTTTTTTTGTGGTATTTTTTAGGGTTTTTTGGGGGGGTTTTTTTAGGGGTTTTTTTGGGTTTTTTTGTTTTTTTTTTTTTTTTAGTTTTACACAAAGCATGTAAATAAAATTGCTGTCAAAAGAATGTTCCCCAGCATTTCCCTGATTTCTCCCCAGGGTCTTTAAATTTGCTAAATTTGTTAAAAGAAAAACAAAGAACTACAAAAAGGCACATGAACACAGCTCTATAAATAAAAATGGGGAGGGCAGAGGGAAGCAAGTATTTTTTTGTATTTTGAACCAACAATTGTGTAGGCATTTGCTTTCTCCATCACTGCTCTGTGCTCAAGACATTGAGGGAAGACTGATACTAGAAGGAGTCTTTCTATTGCATTGAGTCTGACTTGAATTTCCTTTCTAAAGCCTGGGAAATAAAATCAGAGAGATTCAGATCTGCTTTTTACCCTTGTACTGGAAAACTTAACTATCAAAGGGCAAAATTTTTCCAAGAGAAACAAAAAATTCGGCTTAATTTTGTGTCTGGGTTATAAATACATTGGGAGGGGGGAAAATTAGTCATATGAGCATATAAATAATAGCTCAATTACATTCAAGAATATGTGGGTGGGTGTCCTGGGTGGAATAATTTGCTAAAGCAGAGTTCTTCTTCCTTGCTTTTCCTCTTCCTCTTAATTTGTTCTTCTTTCTGAATATGTGCTTCTTCTTTTTAACCTTTATTTTTATCTTGCTTTTTGTTCTTTAATCTTGGTGATCTTTCTATGATGTATCTATACACATTTTTCTTTAGGATCGGTTTGTTATGGACTAAATATTTTTAATGGATACCAACAGAGCGTAAAGCATTTAAGTGTTTACCTAGCCTCTGGTGCACACTTCTATTTTCCTGATGTCAAGAAAATGTGTATTTAAAATCAAAGAAATGCTTAACAACCCTGTTGTGGAAGTCTTGGTATGGTGGTTTTCACCATATTACAGCACAGTACTGTACAAACTCCTTCCTTTTTGCCTTTTCTTAGACATTTCTGCTCTTGCTTTTTTCTTCATGTTTTAATTTTGTTTTGATTTTACTAAAAACTGATGCTGACACGTAATAAAGTTCTCAAGCATTTAGATTTCCGTCAAGCGCCCTGGCTGCTCAAGGCTGTCAAGCTGATCAGCCCCCTATTCAGATCCAGGAACCAACCACTCCAGCTACTCTGCTTTCTTTTGTGCAGCTTGGTAGCAGTGGGGAATTTAAGCATCAGTATAACAATGCCTGGCTTCAGAGCAAGACTGAGGAAGGATCTGGAAGGAGTAAACCACCTGAGACATGTGGTTAGGGCACCACACAGAGCAGTGAGCTGGAGCTATGTGAGAGCATCCCTGAGATGGCTCCCATTGCCCATGCCTGCCTGCAAGATGGGCAAGGGAAACAGTGGAGTTCGCTTGGGATTGTCTTGGGGTCATACCTTCCTAGATAATAAATGCAGTACTGTGTTTTGTGCATGTATTTCTCTCAGACTGGTTTTTTTTCCCCGTTAGTTGATCTGTTTTATTTTTTATTGGGTGCTATTTACATCACTGCAATTATGTGGTTTGTTCTGGTGTCCCATAAATACAAATGTTTTAACTGCCAAGAGTTGCTGGCAGTATTTGTGAGAAGTCATCCAGAGTTGATATTTAACCTAGTGCCTGAGCAGATCATGACCTGACATTACGTGCACTCAGTTTGGAAACACTGCGTCAGAGCATCAAAGACAAGAAAGTTGGAGCTGTGCTTCCATTTTAAATCTGGGATCTTGTGCCAGGTGTTAGGAAAGCATTCAAAATTCCACAAAATTCCAGGTGTTAGGAAAGCATTCAAAATTCCACAGTGTCAACAAAAAGATTTTTCCTAGCCTCCACGGACTACTGATTGTGTCTGTCACTGAAGGCAGGGTTGGCCCTTTCACCAGAAGAATAGGACTGGTAGCCCCCTCCTTACATACACAGCTACCCACGGGAGAGGTTTCTAGTTCAAAAGATTAGCAGTGACTCCAAAGGTAGTTTTGGGCAGTAGCAATTTCTCAGGCAGCCTGAGGACCTGACAAGAAAAACTTCAGAGGCCTTTTTTTTTTTTTTTCCCCAATGTTTCTTTTGAAAAAGTGTGAATATTCTTAGCATCTTTTCAACCTGTTCTAGCAGAAGAATCCTACTGCCCCCAATTTCTGTATTTGGAGTGTTTTTCTATCACTGTTTAGAACATTCCAGGTTTACAGCAAATTGTGGGTAAAAAAACCTTTGGTAGGTGGAACAATGTAAGACATGCCCTCTTTTCCTGGCTCTTTTGAGGACAGTAACCCATGGCCAGGCACGCATTCTCACTTCTCACTGAATGGTCCTACACAGTGGGGTGATGCACACCAGCAGATAATCTCCAGTGTCATTGGCAAGAAGTGGGACTGATGATACTGGGTCACTTCCCACAGGAAGGGCCTACAATGAAGAACATGGTGTTTACTGACATGAATGGCTGGGAGATTATGTCATTGAAAATGCACTGCACCCCCACACTAACACCTGCTACACCCAAAGTGGTCCTCATTTAGCATCTGTATTTCTGATGTGGACGCATTGTTCTGTCTGAGTTAATTTGAGCTGTTTTAGGGAAGCATTCTGAGTGTGGCTGAGCAGAGATAGCACCACACACGGATATAAAACCACTGTTAAGACAAGTTTTATATGGGATGTTCTGCCAAATGGTTCCCTTCCCTTCCTCTTCTCATTTCCTCGTTCTCCTTCAGCCACTGAAGATGCTAATCCCTTTATTTGCATATGAGTAAACTGGTGACTTTCCCGACTTGCCACAAAAGACATTTGACTAGATGACTTTTCTGGAAAGATGCAGCAGGAGGAGATGGAAATGCCTTTCCTGAGGATTTTAGTACTGCTATGTTTGTATTGACAGCCAGAATATAGAGAACCTTGCACTGACAGCTGTAAATAAAAAGGAAAATACCACAATTAGTTTCATTCTTCCCTCTTACATAAACTTTTGTTTTCAATATCTGTTTTTGACCGTTAGAAACAACACATGTGCAATGTCTTGCTCATCCCAAGCAGCAAGCTTTGACGTTTTGTTCTCAACACCCAAAAGAGAAGACACACAACTATATCTGAATGGAGAAGGTATGGAGACACCTATGCAGAGCAAAGCCATTGCTGGTCCCAAAAATTCTTCAGAATTAAATAAGAAAACAAAAATCTAGACATTAAAAAACTCATCTTGCAGGTACACTGGCTAAAATGCTTTTTCTTCACTATTTCCTTCCAGCCAAGAACGTCTCTTTCTGTCTGTCCAACCACTGGTTTACTGCTGGACAGTCCATTCCCACAGCCCATTCCAGAGACAGCTGGCAGGGTGAGCAGGGGTCGTCACCTTTTCTGATGTGGCTGGGCATTGCAGAACAGCATGCAAGAGCAAAGGGGCCTAGAATTGGCTCTAAAGCCTCACTGGAGACACCTGGAATCTCGTTCCCCCATGAAAAACTTTTTCTCTACTTTACCTAAAAACACATATAGTGTATTGAGGCTGCTGTGATCTTAAAAGAATAATTATACCATGGTGTATTTAGATGTTATCCCAGGCCATGTCTTGTACAACTGTAGGAGTCTTTCTAATTCCCTAGCCCAGACACTGACATGGGGGGTGAGCAGTGTCCTTAGAACCCTGCATTTCCAAGCATTCCAGTCTGCAGATTGGGTTCTTGTTTCTTCCACTGATTCCCTCAGGGTACTGCTCTCCCCTCATCTCCCCCCCTCCCTCCATTCATCCTCTTCAACCATCAATTTTCCATGGCATAGCTTCCCTCTGCTTTCACAAGGAATTAAGTTTTGCTCTTGGCCAAAGAACAGTCATCTTTCACCAAGCAAGACTGCTGGAAGCACAGTTCCTCAGGTCATCATAGAACTGCTCTAATTACCCCTAATATGATAGTGTGTCACTACAGTTCTCCTTAATTCCAGCAATCCTCCTCGCTTGCCTGGGTGGAGCCTTGCTGTGTATGACAGAGCAAACTGTTCAGGTGACAACCATTCTTGAGCTCAGCTGCACTCATAACACATGGCTGAAAGTGATTTTTCACTGTTACTTCCTAAAGCAATAGTGGTGGTAAGTGACTTGTGCTTTCCTCCTGCACCCACAGGGTCAGAACCTATTTTGGTAAAACATGGAGCAGAAGCATAGTTCTGACATGCCAAAAATAAAAAAAAAAAAAAAAAAAGAAAACGAGTCTTTCAAAATAGGGACAGTTCTTGGACCTGAAGTTTGAAAACCACAAGCTGTAGGTGAAAAGCTGCTTCTTCTTTTATGATGTGGGATACTTTCTTCCACACCGTGATTCCTTGATATCTTAATGAAACGGGGGAGAGAAGCGCAGAAATCACACATTGCCCTTTATTTCTAGTGTCTCATTCCATCTTTTCAGCATAGAATTCAAGAAAAGGTTCTGGCCTTCACATAAAAGTTATACAGCAGATGGTATCATCAAAAGGAAAGTAGTGACTTCAGATTCAGTTTGAGAATTTTATTAAAATCATAGGTTTCTGTTCTATACAAAACTGAGGAGATTTCTAAAAAAAAAAAAAAAGTATTAACTACATAAGAAACAACGCAATGTAAGTAGCTTGTTGATAAAAATCTCTGAAAGCTATATACAGGATTAATACCACATAACTGTATTAATGTAGAGACTGTCAGTAACTTTAGCAATATATACAAACTACCTTTACACTCATAAATATCTTATTTACAGCTAATAAATAACATCCAAAGCTAAATCATGTTTCCTTATGAAAAGAACTTTCACTATTTTGTATCCAAATTCTAAATGTGTTTGTATTTGATCCTGTATTAAAAGCATAGCTGTCCAGATACTTCGTAGAAGAATTTTACTTTTAAGAGAAAATTGCAACAAAATGTGGAATCTATAGGGAATAAATCACTGTATTTATTTTTAGAGGTCTCAAATGCAGTGGCTCAATACTCAACCCCACCCTCAGTGACTCATCACATCTCTGCTGTAGTTTAAACAAATGTGAAATCAAATGTGAGCAAATTCAGAGCTATTAATATTCCAACATATTGCACTGTTTAAGACTTTTATCCCCAAATATACTAGCAGCTACAGTTGGAAATAGAAAACAAATTGTGCACATAAACATACATATTTTTTTGCTTTGCTTTTAAGATGAGATGTTGTTGGAGAAATCACCATCTCCATACTGTCTTGCACATGCAGGAGAAAACTATAACAACCAGCATCAACAGCTGACATTACACTTTTCCAAATGTCTGCTTTCAAGCCCTTGAACCTCCCCAGCATTTTGTGTATCCTCTAGAAAATAAAAAGATGGCTATTGCATCTTTCAGCACACTAGAAAAATACTATGTTACTTAAAAATGGGGAAGCAGACTACCTTCAATATACCTATTTTTTTAAACTTGCAGCATTGCTAATTTGGGTGTTTTTCAGAGCACTTCTTGTGGAGCACACAATCAGGCTGCTTTTAATTGGCTCAACTCCTGCTTCCAGCTGAATTCCATCTCATGGCAGAAAACTAAGCAGCTGCCAGCACTGTATCACTGTATCAGCCAATAAACAGAGGTGGATCACTGACAGTCACAATTCCAGTACAGGGAAGTATGAGCATCCTTGTCAGCTATCATGTGGATTCACTTGCCCTGAAAACTGCACACAGCAGCCACTCAGCTGCATGACTGACATTTGGAGTCAAAGAGCAGAAAACCTGTGACAGTTTTGGCATACATGACGCAAGCAAGCAGGGAGAGGGTGGAGAGTAGGGGAAATATCTGTTTCCTGCATTTTCTGGTAGCTCAATTTCTCTGCAGTTCCATTTTCACAGTGTTGAAGGCTAGACAGTTTCATTCGCAATAACTGAAAGCATAGATGAAATATTAAATGTCTGCATAAGACACTGGCACTGCTATCTTCTCCTACAGCTGCTATTTATTCCAGGGAAGCGGCATGGAAGTATATAGCTTAACAGATCCTACCTAATTGCTAAGCACTGGCATCTACCCCCAATTAAATACATTCATAACCACAAACTAAAAAATTCATCCCCATATTAAGTCAGTCCCTGACACCTTCTAGTGTTACACACAACAAAGGTGGTTTTTTTTCACATGGGAAACCTACTTATTTGCTAAACACACACTTGAGAATGATGAAATGATGAACTCTCTCTCCACTGAACTGCCTGGAAATTCAGTTAGCTGAGACAGAAAAAAATCTGTCTGGTTTCAAATGACTCCTGAAAAGAACAAACAACAACAACAACAACACAACTAACCAAAAGAAACAAACCCCCGCCCCCAAAAAACACAAAAAACAAACAAAAAAACCAGGAAAAAAACCCAAAAAAACCAAAAAAACCCCAACCAAACCAAAAACCCCAACCAAACCAAACAAAACAACAACAACCAAAAAACCCCAACAAGTACAGGGCTTTTTTTTCAACAAATATTTAAAAATTGCTATATAGGATCTGATGTCAAGAAACCTTGTCACAAGGCACCATGATTAAGCAAAATTACCTATATCTTTTCGGCACTCCAAACTTTGGCAAGCTGTTTTGCAAGTTTCTTTTTAACTATTTGGATAATGTATCTTTATGGTTAGTTAACTTCATATGCTGAGACTTTTTTACAAGAAGTCTCTAAAAAAGCTAGGAATAGCAGGCAAAAATCCAGCAGCAGATAAATATTTCTATATATTTGGTTCTGAACATCCAGTCCACAGGGATGAACAGACTCTTCTCCTCCCCAGTGTGAAAAATCTTGGTTCTTGTCACTTAAGCAGATTCATGAGCTGAATTTTCTTTTGAGGCTTTCTTGGTACTGTGGATAAAAAAAAATAAAATATAAAGATGATGGGGAAGATATAAGATACTTGTTCCCTCTTGTCTTGTTTTTGAGAATTAAGATTTTAGCACTCCCTACTTAACAGGAAGATAAATTACATGCTTGGGCTCCTCCTGGCTTCTGCTTGATTTTATGTCAGATACACATACACACATCTCAAGGCCTGTCCAGATCATTGCCCCAGAGTAATGGTCAGCACACGTGCATTTTTATGCAGAGCTAGATCTCAGTCCAAAAGTGTCCCCATGAGACCATTCACACACAGCAATTGAACTAAAATAAATATGACCACTTCTCTATCTCCAACTTTAGTGGGTAAAGTCCAAAGACTGTCCCCACATTTAACCTGGGTCAGGAAAATGATTGATAAAAATATTCAAGTGCACCAAAGGGCTATTAAACAAAGGCAGAATCTCTGATCCATAGGGATGAAAATCTCAGGAATTCACTCAGCTGATGGCTGCCAGCAGGAAGCAGTGTGCTAAGAAGAGTGCCTCCATATGCCTGCTCCATTCCTGTACCAGCCTCCAAATCTGCTGCTGGCCAGTAAGGAGGGAGGGCTCTGAGCTGACCCAGTATGGAAGTTTGAATGTTCTGCAGCTAAGGGTAAGTGTAGGGAATCTTGAGACAGGGACATGGTTTCCTCTTTGTGCTAGTGCCTCCTCTGTCACCCTCTCTAACTGTCCCTCATAGCTGGCCACCAAGTGACTGTGAGAGACAGTGACTGCTGCCCAGACATGCCAACAACCACACAAGGATGGCTGGTACAGAAGCAAGCTAAGAGCTTTTAAGCTGCTAAAATGGACAAAAGCAAAAGGTTAGTCTGAGCTGTGAGGATTCTGATGCCTTGAGAAGACTAGTGCACAGGTCAATTAAAGGGAAAAAGTTTAATTACCACTCAAGAGGTAAAAAAAACAATCTAAAACCAATAGTGGTTACTCATACCCTCCTTTCTTCTTGTTGACGGGCTGCTCTGAGCATTTCACAAAAATTGCTGCTTCCTCTCCCTTACCGAGACGTGAGGTTCCATCTCGAGAACAGAACACCACTCTGTGGAATAAATATTGGAAAAATCACATGACTGAGCCAAACATCCCTTTTTAATCTTAGAAAGAAGCCTGGTGCTTGGACCGAGTCCTTATACTTTGTCACGTGGAGCACTGCTACTTCGCAGGCCTGTGAGAAAGTTATTTTTAAAAGAGAACTCTGTAACAAAAGAAATGCTAAGAAAGAACTGGGAAATGAATCATGCACGGGCAGCAAAGCATAGCCATAACTTTCACCGATCCTTTGCAAAGAATCTTCTTGTGGCTAAGACAGCAGAAGTCCTATCACAAAGTCTCTTGGATCTTTATTTACACCAGTGTTTATGTGAGTTTTTTGTCAGGTGAATGAACTTGGAAGAAAGCCATACTCCCTCAAATGTTTGCAAATGAAGTAGGTTGCAATTTCCAGAAAACATGAGCACTTGCTTTTCTATTTATCAGTACTTTCCCCACCCCTATATTTGTTCAGCTCTGATAACTGTCCTTTGATCAAGCGACTGACCTGCTTATTCAAAGAAGGAACTTATTATTTACTATACTATACAGAAGACACACATACTCTGTTCTGGGCCCATGTTCTGCAAACAGATCTCATGTTTAGTGAACATAAACAAAAGATTCATGTCAAAGCACTTCTATTCAGACTTTGGTGTTTCAACATTCACGCATCAGCAATGTCCTGCAACAGTCATGTGTTTCAGTTTTCAGCCACCATTCAGGTTTTAAATCCCTAAGAAAATCCAACTTAACTAAGAAATAATTTCTTGTGCAAACCCACTTTTGGAAGGATTTCTAAAAATCTCCATCTAAGCATGCTCTTTGTGACAAAACCTATGCAAACACCCAGCATGAAAAAGGAGGACAGAAATTGCAAACACAATCACTGATCCTGGTTCATGGAGATACTCTCCTGTGTATTACAGCTAACCTTCAGTAGATGCAGTAGTGGGATACAAATTAATTGCATGGGAGTAAGACTACAAACTGCAAATCCCAGTGGAAGTAATCAACTGAACCTGGCTGATATAAGTGGTGTTTTGATACACTGAAGCCCTGATTAACATTATGCTGCACCTATTTGCAACTGCTTAACATGTTTGTCCCAGCCTGAGAGATACCAGAAATCAGGAAGCACTGTAAATTAGAACTAATACAGCTTATAACAATTAAAACAAGTTACTTTTTCTGAGTTTCTCCTGACTTCACCCTGATTCTCTGGATGTCAAATGCAAAAGGAGTCCACCAGTCTGCCCAGCTGAAGAAGGTGTCTTTTTCCCACTGCAGCTTCAGCATAAGCAGGTCTCCAATATCCACTTCTGTGTAAATCAGGAAGGAGAAGGTCTTGTTTGAGGAGACTTCAGGCCTGTGGGAAAAGAATAATGAAAAAAAAATATATATAAAACCACCTGAAAATCTTGGACACACAAAGAAAATTAAGGAGCAATAGAACCTGTAATTCTTGTACTCCAGAGAAGGAAGCAACCTTCTGCATAGTTCTGATGGATGAAGTAAGGTTAAAAAAAAAAAAAGAAACAACACCTCTACCTTTTGTAGAAGCAAAAGGAACACCCTTCTGCAGCAAGATGGTAAAATCCTGGGACAGTCTGCCAGGCAAGGGCTCCTATCTCCTATGCTGGTGACTCTCAGAAAAGCCAGAAAACCACCACCAAAAGACAGTTTATACACCTTAGAGTAGAAAGCAGGCTTTGGTGTTTTCCAGCTCCATTCCCTGCCAGCCTGTGTCTAGAGATGCACACACAAACTTCTGCCTCTTTAGAGACCTGTGAAAGCAAAAATCCCAAGCCTCCCTCAGCTTCTGCACTGAGACCTTCAGATGCATAAGTCTACTTTTAAGAAAATTTAATGTGGTAATAAAGACACTAAGAAGAAAATAAGAAACCATTGGAAAAAAACCTCTTATTAGGCCGAGTCACATGTCAGACTTCATGTTTCCGTATTTCAGATGTCTTATCAAGAAGAGCTCCTGTACGGTTTGGTTCATTAGCTTCAGAAGTGTATGCAACTCCTTGATCAAGGACAAGAGTAGATTCTTACAGAGACCCTGTAAGATTACTGTAGCTGGAGCTAGAACAAGTTTTTCAGCTGAGACTTGAACTTGAAATTAAGGTAAACTCAACAGTACTTTGCAGTTGTTTCTATAGCTACTTACAGTGTGAAAGCAATGTTCTCACTCTCATCGAGAGTGCCATAGAGAGAGATCAGGAATGGCTGGTTTGTCTTGGTCATGTTAGTCTTCCCAAAGAAATGGATCTTGACCTGGTAATGAAAGACTGAAATACAAAAGAAAAAGCCATTAGGAAAACTCAGCCTCCAAAGAGACAGCTGGTGACAAAACCACCCTGCCTCCCCTCTGAAAATCCTAGGCTGAAATATGTCAGCTTCACTAAAATGAGTTCATTTCCCTGCAGGTGTCCAGGGAACTATTTTTGTGAGAACATAAATACTAGCAAGCAAGGCAATAACCATTAAAGAACACCTTTGCAGTTCTTGCAGCTAAACTCCTAACTCAAGCTGCTGCTATAATAATGCTAGGGTATGCAGTACCACTTTCAAACCTGCTATTGAAGATGTAAGGCATGCCATACTTGACTTGAAACAAGTGAGTTGTGCCCTTCTCTTACAGAAGGCTTGGTTAAGGGGAAAAAAAAAGAAAAAAATCAACCCACTGACACTGCAGATTCATCACCAAATGCCAACACAACACCAGTCTTGCAGCTGGTCTAACACTGCAGGATTGTCCCTTTTGAGTGCTGGTCCACTACACAACGCATACTATAAGCATACAATGGGGTACAGGCAAAGCTAAGGAGGAAAATAAAACAGTAAAATCCAACACTCTTTTCCTAGCTGAAAGCCTCCCAGTTCTCTCTGGCATTTGTCCTCAGACCTCCCACAGCAGAAACTGGAATCAAAAAGTGCAATGATATTTTACTGAGAGCTGGTGCTCCTCTAGCAAGTGCAATATCAAACATACAAATCTGATGCTTGCATGTCTTTAAATAAGGTGCTCACCATACTGAGTTCTGCTGGTTATTTCCCCAGCAGAAGGAAGTAATCATTTGGATGAAAAACACTGAAAAATTTCCAAGTGATAGGTCAGCAGAGAAGTCTAACTTTTCCTATTTAGAAAACTGTTACGAAATTCCTTTCTTTTTGTACTCTACCCCACACCTCGAGTAAGCCAACACTTCTCTGAAACTTGTATTCAATGGTAACCTACAGGCAACCTTGACCCTGCTCACCACAGGCACCAAAGCACCAATATTCTCAGCTCCAGGACACGACACACAGCTGAGCACAAGTACCAGTCTTACTCACCAGTAAACAAAGAGTACCTACCTTTATAAGGCATCTGAGCACGGGTCTTCAGATACATTTTGGTGTTTCTCTTTGTTCTCACTCTGTTCACCTTGTAACCCAAATTGTTGCAGCGGTTCTTGCGGCAGCTCAGGCAGAGCCCCTTCTCAAAGGCCTCCTTTGTGTTGCAGCGGTAGGCCATGCTGGGCTTTTCTTCATTGAGGAGAGAGTCAATGAAGAGGTGGATGGATCTTTCATGGGAGCATTTCACCAGCTGATCCACATCTTGAAAGAATGAAAATGTGCAATATGTATACATGCATGCATACAATGGTATAAACCCCTAAGCAATGCTGTCAACAAGCATGATCCACTGTGGCAGAACTGGACTTTACAGGATGTTCCTGTGCCTCTCAGAGGTCTTTCCTTGCCAGATACCTTGCAGGGCTATCTATTCAGGTTTCCCCCAGAATGTTATACTGTTTGTTTCAGAGCAACCTCACCTCCAAGGCCTTTCTCAGCAATCAGACGCAGCGCTTCTCCCAAATTGCAGCCTGGCTGGAAACCTCCACCATTGGGATAAATATCAATGTGTCCAACAGGCTTCTGGATCCCAATGCTGCGGTCTGGAGAGCCTCGGGTGTAGGTGTGTAGGACATCCACAAACTGAGCATCATCCGGGGAGAGGCGGGTGAGTTCATCAGCATACTCAAAGGTAGGACCAGCAGGATCCAGGCCTTTATGGGGCAAACCACAAAGAAAAGCTGATATTGTCTGCTAAAGATACTGATGTTGATAACAAATGCCAAACTCATGGTTGCCACATCGGGCTCATTCGGAATACTGAGTTTTCTGGCAGACATTACAGATGGATCATTTAAATAACATTCTCATATACAGGAGGATCAAATGCACTACCTTGAAAAGTTGTCACTGTTTAAAAAGATAAACGTGTATACAAACACACGGAAGGAAGCCCAGCTAACTTCCTCAGAGCTGCAGCATTTCCAATGGATGGAAGAAACAAGCTCCTAAGTGTTTTCTCAATGTCTTCCTCTCTTGTCAAGAGCTGTAGAACTTGTATCTGAAGTGTCTGAGGTATGGAAAAAATTCTTTCAAGTGGGAAACGTAAATGAGGGCTTCACTGTCTACATACCTAAGGGGAAGGGGATTATTAGCTGCAGCAACACTAACATAAAAAAATCCCAGAACTATTCTGCCAGTGAACAAATACTATCTCCTGTTCAGACAACTACCCGAGAGCTGGCTGAAGTGATAAGTCTTTTCTACAGCGCTCAGATGGGGACAGGCACATGTGCTGTTCACCCACAGTTACCTCCACTGGGTCTGAGCTGCCTCCCCATCAGCTGTGAGGGGTTCATGGGCCACATTACATTGCTTCCTGTATTTTTCCCGGGGAAAGATTCATCCTCAGCACCAAGAGCAACTGTGGAGGCATAACAGGGGGCTACTGACATGTCAATGATTTGGCAGCCTCAGTGAAAGCAGCAAAGCTGCAAGTTAGAGAAAGAAAAGGCAAAGGGACTAGAGCTTTGGCCTCCTGACTTTAATGTGTCATATCATAGGACTTGACCTTTCCAGTTGTGACAGCTACCTAACCCAGCTCTCAGCTCAGCATGCTTATGGATCTGGGATCACAGCCAGGCTCAGGTGAAAGACTAAAGGGAGCTAGGCTCCCTTCTAAATGGTGCTCCCAATCTCTCTGCAACACAGACACTACAAATGAGCAATTTTCTTAGCCTCATTTGCTGATGCTGGCAATTCCTTTGTCACTGAGATCACTGCTAGGGGCTCAGCTCTCCAGGTGCTCGGTTGTAAGCCAGCCTCAGAGTGGCCTAACAGATTTCTCAGCCTCCAAAAATCACCTTAAACAGACATCTAAGCAGACATAGCAACAGGGCAAGTATATGTCTTCCCCAAATTCTCACAGTATTATTTACAGCCTAGAATATTTCTTGAGTGTGTTATGATTAACTTTGTAATAATCCACACTGTCTCTCTTCTGGTTATCTGTCCAGCCTCCCTCTGAGCCCATATAAACTTCTTGCATCTGCATCATCCTATGGCAAAGAGTTCTGCAAGTACTAAACCTGCTGAAGCAGAATTTATTTGCTGTTCTGTTTTAATGGCTCCCATCAGCTGCAAGGAACGACTGCCTGCATAAAGACAACCCACTGAACTTCTCATGCTGAAAGAGATACTGTGACATCTTCCAAGCTATGGTTTGGTCAGTGCACACCACAACCCCCCAAACTACTCTTTTATTAGGGCCTAGTAACTAATTTCGTGTAAAGAAGCAAATAAAGGCTTCTCACTCACCACCTTTGCTGTTATTTTCTGAATCTTTTTCCAGTTCTATCCCTGAAATATCAGCTCTGCTGTTTCCTTAAATCGTTAATACATAACCAAAGTACTGCCAGCAAGCAACAATTATTCTGGAGATTCTTCAGTGGAGCATAATATTTCAGTATGGAAGAGATGCAACTACCTACAATCACAGTTTTCCTTACCAGTAATTCTGTTCACCTTCTTTTTGGTCAGGTTCCCAGCAATCCCAGCAGCATGGGCACCTAGACTGTACCCCAGCAAGTGGAGATTGTTGAGAGGATAATTGAATTGCTCCTGCAGAAGAGAACAATTAGTTTAAAGCTCAAAACCATCAGAAGACACAAAATAAAATATTTGTTAATAGTGTTAATTTGTGTAATAGTGGGATTTTTGTTTAAGCTACGAATAATAGAAGAAACACTATACTGTTATCTTAATTTTGTGCCATTGTAGGTTTCTTGATCTAACTAATTTATGGTCAAAATCTAAACTGAGAGAAATACAAAATAAATGACAGAACACAGGGCTGTTTATTTTATAAAGGTTCTCAGCCACCCTCTCCCCACCAGTTTCTGGATCTTCTAAGGCAGAACACATTTCCAGTTCCCAAGGGCTGGCTGCTGTATGATATGTAGGAACTTGTCTTACACAGCTACCTCTCACAGAGCCCTCAGAAATACTCTGGACCCACAGACCACAAGGTAAAATTTCTGGAATGCAGTTAAAAAGGCCTCTGAGTAGGAGATAGCCAGTAAACCAAAGCTGGAATTTTACCAGTCTAGCAAAACTCCTGTCTGCAAGAGTTTAACTCCATCTACCCAACAGGAGATGATTAATACAGCTGTATCATTGCTGTTTTCTGCTATGACATTACACAGAATGTGAGACATGTCTCCACGTCTTACCTCCAACCAGTCAATAAACGTAGCAACATCCTTTCCCACCAGCCTGGTGTATGCAGCAGACACCGGATAGTGCTGCTGAGCTCGAACTAGCCAGTCCACCACAATGACGTTTGAGTCAGGTTCCCTCTTGTACAGAGCATCCACCAGCTTCGGGACCCAACTTTCATACATCCCTGTCACCTGTTGGTTTTGGGGATTTTAATTAAAATAGGAGATATATTAATATATCTGTGAGACACTTCTGCAGAGTTTATTGGAAGTGTGGTTAGAAGGGAGATTCCTCCCATTTCATCTTACCGTCCACCCGTGGATCACCACAAAGGTTTTACTGGTATGGTTGAAGTTGCACTGTGCCAGGCTGTTCACCTGCCCAGGAACCAGGTAGCAGATGTCCTCATCAGGATCTGCAGGTGTCCGTAAAGAAAACTTGCTCTCGATTCCCTCAAAATTGTTTTCACCTTTTGCTATAAGAGCACAAAAAAAAACATATAGCAGTACTTTAGGAGTACTAGGACAAAGTATGAAGGTGTAGGTACAATGCTGGAGACATATCTGGAACAGTCAAGAAATGGGACACGTGGATTTCATTTCCTACAACACAACAGACACACAACAGCCATGTAAAGAGGAAATCAAAGGCTGAAAATTGCTCCCCTTCCAAGGTCCTGCTAAACCAGTAAGAATCTGCTCAGCTGTCAGAGAGGTACGAATCCATTTTAGGAGTCAGTATTTTCCCCATTACATTAAGGAGGAAACCTCTCAAGTATCACAAGAGTACAGAAAACTGGACAGAACAGTCACAGGCAGTCATCCAGGACAGCAGAGAGTTACTACCATACTATTACATATTTTGGGGGTGTATCTTCCACATCCCCTCACCAATAATCACTGCCTAACAAGGCCTTTTATAACACTGTGTAGTTGCAGTGCATTAAAAGCTGTGAAGTCACCACTGTTTTACAAAACACTAGTTTTAAGTTTTGACCAACAAACAGCAACAAACAGGTGAGAAGATCAGACACCGATCAGAGGAACTGAACTAGCAAACCAGCAGTTTATTTCAGAGTACATTTTCAGGTCATCTGATAACCTACAGAAAAATAAGCTGCAAAAAAATATCTTCTGCTGCCTGAAACAGAGGGAAGGAGGGTGGGGAAGGAGGTGCAGATCATGTACTGGTGGTAACAAAATATGCTGTGGCCTGCAAAGGTCACTCCCCTCCAACTTCCAGCTTCAAAATTTAAGGACTCCTTTTCCTGGCAAGACAGAAAAATTACTTTAGGCTTCAGGCTCCCTATTTCCTTTGGGAAGAAACTTAAATGTCCTTTTTTTTTTTTTTTTTTTTTTTTTTTTTTAATGTCTGATTCAACTCTTAAATGCTTCCATGTACAGTACACCCTGTAGTTAACTTTTCAAAACCCAGGCCCCAGTTTGGCAACTTGAATTAGGCAAATATCGATTGCTTGTTTTTCAAATGCAGCTGAACTTATGCCATTTCTGTCCTGCTCAGCATTGTCTTTCCTGGCATCAAGACCACCAACCTTTCACAAACTCCTCAACACACATTAACGAATGGCTCCGAGCTGCCATAGGGAATACAAATGGACAAAGTAAAGACCTTATGCTAGGCACGCAAAACAGATTTCCACTCCTTTTTCCCATTGCAAAAGAGGTTTTCCATGATAATTGGTAGATTTGTATTTCCTGCATAAAGTTGTGCTGCATCCCTCAGGTAATAAGTAACTAAGAATTCATTATTTTCCAAAAGAGTTTTTCTGGTCTTCTCATTCAAGCTACCATACACAGCAGGGCACTGACTTATGCCTGACCTCACCTCAGGGAGCTCTAAAAAGTCTGGGAAGCTCTTGCTGTGCTTGGGGGGCCACAAGAAATCAGGGTCTAACCTTTTGCATTAGGCCTAAAACCAGCACAGAGCCTTGCAACAAATGCTTATGCAGCAGACTCAGAGAAACTTGTCAGTCATAATCAATGGCTTAACATTGCTCAGGTTCAGCAGGATTTCTCCCCTGTCAAAGCACATGCAGGAAAGCAAGAACCATTCACTGAACAGAGGTAGTACTCAGCTTTAAGTTTTGACCTTGGCTGTGTTAGGCTGGCTAGCTAATCCAGGATAATCACGCTGAGGGCCCCCTTCCTGCCTCCTTCCTCCCAAAGAAAGATGTTTTTCATGGACCTTACCCTTCCTTCTACCAGTAGAAGTATTCATATAATGGTAAATATAACATTTTACCCACTAATGAAAGCTAAATTTGCCAAACTAACCAAATGTTTGCACCTTTTATATATTTTTGCATGTTCAAAATTTCTATTTGTCACCAAGTGATAGTATAAAACACTTTTTTGGAACAAATCTTTAGACCTCTATTATTTACCTTTTAGCCAGAAAAAAGAAAACTCCCAAAGGCTGGTTGGTTAAATATCAGCTATAACTTTTCACTCAGCTGTGAATCAGTAAAATCTTGAAAGGAACTTTCAACTTTGAACAGCTTTCAACTGTAAGGCATACAATGCTAGGACTTTCAATTATGTATATTCCCTCCTACACAGGAAGGCAAACAAGAATAGTCCACCTGCTCACTAGCTAATAGTGCTTCCTTTTATACCTAGATATCATTTCCTTTCTGGATTAAACTTATCTGATAATCATCCAAAATCTAAATTATATTGATATCCTGTCTCGCAGTGTGTTTTCAATTACAAACACATGCTAGAGTTTGCATGTAAGTTTAGACCACAGCTCTTCTGAAAACAAGCTCAAGGAAATTTACAATTCAAAGTGTATTGTACTTAAGGGTACACTTGGAAAAGTGTACCAAGCTTAGAAAAATTGCAGTACAGTGACAGCTGCCACTGAAGACACACTAAAGACGTGCTTCACACATATTTGTGTGTTTTAGTCTAAAAATCTTTGATGGGGATTTGAGAACATAAAATCACTGAGATACAGTCACCACCAGGAAAGCAGAATCTGCAAAGCAACAGCCCATGAGTTAGGGAAATGGCAGGCAGCCACTTTTCTTATTTAACTATGTGCTATGAGGAATTAGAAAGTCAGAAGAAATTACTGTTATCGTCTTATGCCCACAAAAAGTGTCATGTTATCTTATGTCCACATATGGTCAGTTCCCAGCAGGTGAGATACCCTTTGGATGAGGGAAGTGTGCGTGTAGTGGAGTTTATTACAGACTTCATGGTGTGTTCATCAAGAAGCTTTCCTCAGAATTTGCCTGAGTTTGGCTTTGCAAATTCTATACAGCACAGAGCAGAACATATCTTGTCTATACCTAGTGTTGTGCTGCACACATGCTGCAGTACCACCTCACATCCCAGCTTCTGCAGAATACAGGTACACATAGTCTGTACACTCACCACAGAGACCAACACCTACATGTACCATGCTTTGAACCTGAAGCAGAGAAGTTACACAGCATACCACTTCAGAAAACTAGCATTTCCCACTTCTGATTTCATACCTCATCGTATTTCTTTGTCTATTTGAAAAAAAAATTCAGAACCAAACTTTGTCATTCATAGACTTTTGCCACAGATCTTTTCCTCACAATTTAAAGGAAGAAGTCTCCTTGAATCATGTCCTGAGCCAGTGAACCATTAGGCCTCATTCTTACACTCTTACAAAACAGAAGTGCAGACAGCCAATGTGCACAACTCACCACAGTTTAGTTAATAAGATGTTTTAGCTCAAGTTAATTAAACCATGGAAAGCCCCAAAATAGGTAGTTTTCAGCATGTTTCTGAAAAGTAGACAGAAATTTATCTGAATTAACGTAGCATTTTTCATTATATAGATACAGAAACTAGAGGTCAAGAAATATACAAACATATATCCATGTTGAGGTATTGAAGTAGCTTTTCATGACAAGAATGCAAGTCCCATTTCTAAACAAGGCCTTTGAATAAAACAGGAAGTAAACACACATAGACAAAAGGGAAATCCATGCTTTTGCTAAAAACTATGCTTTTCCAGATGTAGTTCAGCAAAGATACAAAGGCGCATGTCATGTATTGCCAAAGCTTCCAGGCACACAGTTACAAATACAAGCACCTGTTGCAAAACAAAGTTTTCTGTCTACTGCTATGCACTCATAACTAACATGACCTACAAAGGGATTATTTGGGAAAGTGAAGCAGAATTAAGAATTAAATTACCAATTCTAGATCGAAGCTAGCTTTTCAGGCTGCATCGCCAAAACTTCACCATTTTGTCATGCTATACAAAATTTTCTGATGCTTTTCTTACACCCCTACTTCCACAATATGAGTTTCCATATTAAAAACAAACAAACAAACAAACCAGAAACCAAACAAAAAAAACCCCAACTCACAGAACTCAAAGAAAGTGGTGGCAGCAGGGGGAAAAAAGCCTACTAACTGGGAAGTCAGTAGTTTTGTTTTTCCTGTCCAAAGTTTGTGACACTTTGGACTTGCAACTTGTGAAATTCCATTCAATTAGGGCTTCCTATCAATTTATCAATTTTTGCCATTCTGACACACTAATCAAGAGAGTTTAGTTTCAAGTTTCTTTCACAGGAAGCCCAAGACAACTTGGCAAACTACTTTGACTGTGAAACTGTTTACCACTGCTCAGCTGGGTGGAGATTGCAAGTCTTCAGGAAGTAACAACATCTGGAATATTAATCAAAAGTTACACTGCCCACAACACACAGGTTGCCAAAATACGATAACAATGTGTTTGCCAGAATGAGTGCACCTAAACTATGGTTTTAAAAAGGGAATCTTTGATAAACAACAATTTCCTAGCATTATGCACTCAGAAATGGAAATACTATTAGCTAGGTGCAAAGATCCTTAGGAACTATATTGGTAGACTGCGTCTACTATAGCCCACAGAGACATGCATGCACACACATGCACAGCAGCAAACATCTGCACATAACACTGAACATTTACCAGCTGTACTTAACCGGACTAAATCTCCCTTCAGCTAACAATCAGTATTAGGATCACCTATCAATCAGTCATACTGAATTCCTAAGAGTTCTGAAGCAGTCATTTGTAGTAAAGGGCTTATACTACAGAAGCAGTTATCGTTTAATTTGATCTACACAATAAACTGAAAGCAGACTACTGTGTGTTGCAATCCCAGGAAACCTACCTTACAAATCGGGTTATTGTTTAACCTTGCTGCAAAAATATTACAACTTCAGGTTTATTTATGTATTCCTTAATGGCAGAGTCCTGAGAGTACGTTCTGCTTCACTTCTCAGGTGGGGGCCAGTGGAAAGATCAACACCTCTGGAAAGCTACTCGGCACAAATTCAGAAGATAAGCAAGAACCCCCAGCTCAATTTCTGCAGCTGGCAAACTGCTGTTCTCGCAGTGTACACAGGGGCACCCATCCCTTTCCCGGGTACTCCCTGTCAAATCTTTACTCAGGTGCAGCTAGGACACTCGAAAACAAATCCAGCAGATATCTAGCCATCCATCAGCCCTTCTGGGATATTCGGATTCAGCCCAAGACTATTAAAATGCAACTACTGTCAGACTTTGCAGTAATATAGAGGCAAGGATATATGAGAAAGTCCTATCACACAAGTACTTCTGCACAGAGGAGATTCCAGCAAACTTCTAGGAGTGCTGGTGATCACGCTAATCTCCAGCACAACTTGATGCCTGAGAGCCTCACCTCCTTCTCAGAAAAGCATCGTTTCTCGAAAGGCCATGCCACAGCTGCCCTGGTATGTTTATCCCAAGCACAAGCCATAGAAAAAGCCAGCAGCTCACATCACACAACTGTAAATATGCTGACTCTGGAATTACACTGGTAAAAATAAGGATTTTTATCTTTTCCTGGAACACCAACATTTTTTTCCACCTAGAAAGTCTTTTTATATGCTGGGTTTTTTTTAAAAAATACTCTGGATTTCCAGAGGGCTGGATCATGTGCTTTGGGTAGTTTCAAAAAACTTTTCACTGGGGTGTGCATGGGAAAGTGTGGAACTAAAGGCTTGAATTGCTTTAGGAGGAATACACAACCTGCTTTCATATAACCTGCTCCTAAGAAGAAATAATGAAATTTTTATTGAGTCTGTGGAAAATCATTCCTGCAGGGATGAAAGTCTTCTCTGGGAAGACAGTTATTTTACTGTATAGAACTTGGACACTGTGATGAAAATTGGTTTTGATTGTCTCTACTGGCACAAGATTAGATGCAAAGCTAGAATACATTCCTTTCGCTGTACCCTAGCACCCCATCCTCTTTTGAATACTTCTCTTCAGCTTCTTTGTACACAAAGAAGTAACAAAGGCATCCACAGCAGAAAAAAAGGCAGTTTATATATTCCAGTTTAGAATCACAAAGCAGCTCTAGGAGCTACAGCCAGACTTTCTTCTAAGGCCAGAAATTTTTAAAGATAGATACAACATGTGGGAGATCAGTGTAAGAAAGTAAGCCTGTGATAGGGCACTGGTAACAATATTTTAAGAGCTTTTTTTTGGTTCAAGCTTGAGGAGTAGTGGTCTAAAACCAGTCTCTTTGTTCATAACAGCTTCAATGACATTATGATTAACTGAGAGAGCATTAGTGAAAATCTAGCACCATTTGCACATCTTCCTCTAGCCTGGACAGCGTGTCTATGCACAAGTGCAGGTTTTACAATAGGCAGAGTGCAAACACACTCTTAAGTGAACCCTAAAGAGGGTAAATCACTCTGTTAACTTTTCCCCGAGTGGATTCTGTTCATTAGAGGCTTAACTGCTACTCGACAGCATTACCACAACGACGAAACTCAGCCTTGCCTTGTCTAGGATCAAGAACTGTACGAAGTTGGGATGCTGGGATGGATGAGTCTCACGGAGGAGGAAGCTGAGGGACCTTACCGTGGCGCTACTGCTGTCAAAATCCCTTGCTGGGGGGGCAAGGGACTCTAGGAAGTCACCTTGTCTCTGGGGAAAGAAAAAAAAAAAAAAAAAAAAAACCCACATCCCAAACCTAAACAGGTCCCGCCATCAGCCTGGCAGGGGAACAGGCTCCAGGTCTCTCATAATAGGACGGAGTTTCCTCCCAGTGTCACTCCGCAGCGCCTTCCAAGCCCCCTCCGCGACACCCGGGTCCCGCAGCATCCCAAGCACCCCGGGACAGCTTCACAAAGCAAAGACTGCGAACTCCCCTTCCCCGCCACGCCGGCAGCGCCTTCCCCCCAGCCCGCCTTCCCCGAAAGCCCGAGGCAGGCCCGGCCGCCGTCCCGGGACTCACCGCCGACAGCAGCCACCCAGCGCAGGCAGAGGCACACGGCGGCCACGAACGCCTTCCTCCACATCTCGCCTCCTCCCGCGGCACGAAAGTTTCGGCGCGAAAAGAAAAATAAATTTTTAAAAAATTAAAAATAAGTTTTTTGGGGCGGCTTTTTTTTTTTTTTTTCTTTATAAAATTATAATAACTAAACAGAAGCGCGACGCAGATGTGCAGGGATGGACAGAGTAGCCCGGGAAGCGCCCAGCACCACTGACGCCGCGCCCGCCCGCCCTTATGTCCCGGTCAACATGCA